>JAGDQP010008185.1:0-36761 GCA_022664845.1 Lepisma saccharinum
TTTATATTTCTTCGAACAATCTTGAGTTTATGTTCAGTGAACGTAGTGTAGAAACCTCTCAGTTAACCAGGTACGATCTACGACATTAGTTGATAATCCTCTTACAGTGTTTAGTAATATTTATAATGTGCAGTGAGTTATTTCATGTTTGTCTTGATATTCATTGGAAATTAGCTACATGAAGTTGACAGCAATTGATACTCATTATTTCTGTGTTTCGGTAAACCTATCGTATTGAGTGATGTGATTTTAATTAGATTAGATCGGTTCATAAATCCGTAGACCAGTGGTAGGATTCTTTCGCCAGCTGAGAAGTGATGACTTGGGAAAGGAACTATATATTGAATTTCTGGTTATTTCTGCGTTGACATATGAAGTGACTCCAGCATGTGATTTGTGTGAATAAATATTATTTGCGTTTTGCGTTATGACACTGCGTTTGGACTGAGTTGCGACCGTCATTCGTTGTGTTCGTTCGTCTTTATTTCAGGAATTGTGATTCCAGACTACAGGTGTGGGCCCTACTAAGGTAAAGGTAAGACATGGTCTTTTGCCACCCTGTAGACTTCAAAGTGAGTAAAGACATAGTATGAGTCGTTATGCGTGTCATCGTTTGAGATTATTTCCCAAGTAAAGATTTGCGTTTTCTTTCTTAATCTGTCGCTAATCTGAACCAGCTGGTACTTCAGAGTATGAACTGACGATCTAATTAAAAGATTGGAGGTGTCGCCTTACCGGTATTTCCTCCCTCGATCTAAATTATTTTTTTACAGCGATCACAAGGATCTGGAATTCTCTTTCCCAGATATTCTTAAATCTGGAAGGCATTTCTGCGCCGCTCGTCTGGGGTGTATAAAATGTTTGGAGCTAGAGGTTAGGTTAGATGCGTTGCGTGGGTACTCTAGGCTCCTGGCGACCCTATTTGTCTGTGTGATCCTCTTTTGGGATTTTAGGTTGGGGATGTTGCAGTTTTTTGCGACTCCAGCCAGGATTGCCAAAAAAAACCTGTGCGTTTCACCACTTTTTGTGTGAAATGTTTGGGCTTCTTCTACATTGTCCCGTATATGTAAGCAACCTCTTTATTTTCACACACACAGATATATATATACATATATATGTAATCCTTTGCACCCAAACTTGCGTTGAGTCCCCCTGAGGTATTAGGCTAGTTACGGCCCTGAGTGACACTCCTGAGAATAAAAAAGAAATTCCTTTCGGCAGGCCTACAGCCTGAGGTAGATTTCGAAGTGTTTTTGATTTAATTTATTGGGGTAAGTGGAGAATAAAAATACTTTAAGTAAATATACTTTTATCATGTTATTTTCATTATAAAATTATAAATACAGTAACTGATTACCCTAATAGGTTAACTAATTGCCGTACAAACTTGTTGTTATT
Organism: Lepisma saccharinum; assembly: GCA_022664845.1. NCBI lineage: Eukaryota > Metazoa > Arthropoda > Insecta > Zygentoma > Lepismatidae > Lepisma > Lepisma saccharinum. The sequence continues at coordinate 1,399 of JAGDQP010008185.1, forward strand.
ATAACTAAATGCAGTGACATTCCAATTGAAATTAACAGGCCCAATGAAACCCGCCACCTTATATACACTTAATGAAATATGAGAGCTATCGAGAAACTAGTTATTGATTTATAGATTAATCATCAAAAGCTTTTTAATGTTACCCCACAAGACATGTTTTTTTAATTTCGAATTTCCACCCCCACCCTCACTCGTACCCCCACAACCCCTGAGTCGTTGGTGTCAATGTAAACTTCTTAGGGAGTACTATAATTTATGCAGACAAAGTTTCCCTGTAAACTCCATAGGGCTAATATATAATTTTTTTAAATTTTCAACCCTCTCCCCCAACCACCCCCTTGGGCCGATTTTGCTCATGAACGAACTTAGTCGCGCTATTTAGCCTAGAAATAACATAATAAAATTTGGTTCAAATATCTTCAAAATTATGGCCGCTAGTGTGTAAATATATATATGATATGGTACCGATCTCAATAGGCAGATTTCTCTTCGAAATCTACCTAACAGGGTGAGAGAAAAAGAGAATAGGTTCCCGCCAACGAAAACTTTCCTTTGAAATCCTTTTCAACATATAAAATATAAGTGTAAATTAAAAATGAATGCGAAAACAGAGTACAAAAGAGACTTACAAGAAAATCACAATTAGGGTCAGTTCTACAATCGACCACTAAACTTCTTCTCAGCGCTAAGTTGAGGCCAACTCTCATTTTGCGTACTCTCATTGGCCAAAATCAGACTTGGCCTCAACTTAGCGCTGACTAAAAGTATAGCGGTCGATTGTAGAACTGACCCTTAGAGGTCTAAATAATAACATTACATAATACTTACTATTCTTAAATCAAAAACACATGCATCTTTTATGTTACTTTTAATCATTACTTTAATCCCAAAAATCTGGTCTGATATTTTGATAAGCATTTCCTTTCAATCAAATAAGTAATTAATATATCATTAAGCAAGAATTCATGCAAAAATCATACAGCAGTCACTCAACACCAGTGTTGAGTGAGTGACAAGCGTTTTAAGGATAAAAGGAATTCCGAATTTTCAGTGTAGCCTACCCCCGTAATAAATTCACACTATGGCAACACTGCTTAGGCAATTAAATCGTGCTATGGCAAGAGTGTTTAAACAAGTTGTGATTTTTTCTAATGTTGATCAATGCTACAATTCTAGAACATAATTTGAATTTGATTACGACGTTCTGTGTCATTCCAGTAATCAATTTATCGACCTGTGTCATCTGTATTTCATAGATTGTGAATTTCGCACATTTATTTCCCAGTTTACATTACTATGCTATCAGACTTCACTATTTTGTTTCTTGTTACTAGTAGACCCCCTACTTTTCAAAAATATATTAATTTATATATATATTGATATTTAAAGAAAAATTATGAAGAAGCCTCTGTTATACTGTCAGGAACGAGAAAGCTGGGTGTTATTTGTAGGAATTTGCAAGGGGAAATTCCCTCTGTACCACTTGTGCTTCAACTGGGACTTGACTCCGTTATATTATTGTATTTGGGTTGGACATTTTTCTTTTAGTAAAAATGCATTTTTTGTGAGTTACCGATGTCAATTGATGCGCTCAATAATAAGTTAAACTCTGCTAACAGTACTCTAAATATTACCCTGGGTCTGCAAAAGCTGAAAGAGATTATTCCCCCTTTTTTTTTTTCAATGATAAATTACATCTTGCGCGAAAGCCTGAGACGGGTCCGCTACGTTTCGGCGCCACCATTTTGGCGCAGGCTACGTTTTGGCGCTACCGTTTCGGCTCCAAAGTAAGGAAAACGGAAATTATTAACATACCTAATGACCTAGTAATGTACTTTATACTTTTACTGTCCTCTGACGACAATTGATGATTAATGAAGTACTTAAAACATTATTTCTTGTACTCTGCTTCTAACAGTTTTGAAGCATTATTTATGCTGCACGGTCTGGGCCAAAGATGCCTAAATGACTTAAGTGGCTGGAACTTGTCTGTTATGTACAAGGGCGCCAATAAGATATATTGCTTTTCTAATTTAAATATAAAGGTTTTTGTACATTTTTAACGTAAGAACTTTTACTTTTGCCAAACCTAAACAAGAAATGCATAAGATGGGGTAAGTAGTGAATATTCGAGATGAAAAAAAATTGTCAATAAAGTCATTTTTGGGACTGCTCTTGACAGTTATGAAGCATTATTTAAGTTTTCATGCTTTGAGCTACAGATGCCTAAGAGCCACAAGAGGACAAGAAGTTTCTCTCGTATACAAGGGTGCTAATGAGATGGAGGTTGCATTCGTAATATAAATAGACAAATTAGTTACAAAGATAGTTCGTTCATGTTCAGAATATAAATTTAGACAAAAAAAGAGTATTGGGACTGAATTTGACAAAGTTTTGGAGCATTATTAAAGTATCCTGTCTGAACCAAATATGCCCAAGGGCCACAAGAGGACAGGATGTTTCTCTCGTGTACAAGGGTGCTAAAGATATGGAGGTTCCATTCGTAATATAAATAGAGAAATTAGTTGAAATGGTAGTTTAACCTCGACCTGAGATTAGACTTCAACCTCGACTTCGCCGTCGGACTTGAACCTCAAGCTCGAACCTTTTTAACATGACGTTCCTATCTGTTTTATATGTATATATAAATTGTTCCAAAGGTATGCAGAATGCATTGTAATTAAATATGAAACTTATTTTCTTTGAATATAAAATAATAAATTGTGAAATTGCGCCATTACGAAATTACGAGTAGCGCTCCTGAATCCTGTTTCTCTGCTCCTCACTAGTTACGTCCCTGCTGTAGCTCAGCCTATTTATGATGGAAATAAATAAATAAATTCATTTTCCGCCGAAAATTAAAATCATTTAAAAAAAAATATTATATTTTTCAATTACTTACTGAAGTATAAAAATCTCATTGCATCTCTTCCATGAAAGCAGCCCCTGGATCTGTTCTGTATAGTGTTTTAAAGGCCGTGAAAAAACCGGAAGTTTTGAAAAAAAAAATGTTTTTTTCCACGAAGTAAAAAAACCGTGGTTTTATTGACGATTTTTTTTTTCCTTTTCATCTCCAATATCCACTACTTAACACACCTAATGCATTCAGTCGGATGATCTTATGTTAAAAAATGTACAAAACACTTGCAATTTACATTACTAATGCAATATATGTCATTAGCACCCTTGTACATGAGAGAAACGTTCTGTTCCCTTCTGGCCCTTAGGCGTCTTTGTCTCAGACCCAGAAAACATACATTTTGCTTCAAAACTTTGTGAGACGCGGTCCCATTGTGTATTTTTTTCTGTATGTATGTTTTGAACATCAACTACCCTTTTTACTATTTCATTGATCATAAAATGTTGTCAGGGACCCCGTAAAAGTAAAAAAAAACGTTCTTTTCCTAAGTACCACGAAAAATTGAACAAAAACAAACGTTTGTTTCCGGCGACCAATTTTTCCCGTTTTTTTTAAAACACTACGTCTGTCGCATCTTATGAACCAAGTTTATAATACCTCTTTAATACAATAGTATCCCTGGTGTGATTCTTAGGTAAAGCTCTGGCGCCGAAACGTTACTGCGCCGAACCGGCGGCGCCGAACCGGTAGCGCCGAGACGGAGGCGCCGAACTGATCGGGTCCCATTCATCTCTAATTATATGAGATAGCCTAGCTTTCTTACAAAAATTGAATATGACACTGAAACAATGCTTGATACATCTTAAACATGTCATTGAAATTAGTACTGAGAAAACTGCAGTCTTCTTACAGTTACCTTAAAGTTACTAAACAGAAGCCTACTAAACACAAAATTCAAAAACGTGTTTACGAGTTTCGGGCTAAAAATTATTTATTTTTTATTTTAAAAAAGCAGATAAAATGGAGAAACAACACACTTTTCACAAAGGTAATTTATTAATTTTTTAATGTTATACTTCCACCATCTACCGATAATATAGTGAAGTATGAGCAAATGATTTGTTTTTCGCAGTATTAGCAGAGTCAATATATTTTTTTTATTCATTATAGGAATCTAAAATTTGAGAATATTTAGTTCATATGCGCAGAATATACAATTGCCTACGGTGGCAAATTTCTAGGAGTGGAACAGTGATATTTCGTTTCAAATGTTGTAGTAATTTATAGTCAACGTTAATAGAATAACACGCTCATATATATTTGACTTTTTGGGATGAGTTAACTCGGTTTCATGAAAGTGAGTTTAGCCTTGAGCTAGATCATAATTTGTGAATTTGACTTTAAATTTTACACACACACACACACACACATATATATATATATATATATTTTCACTAAACCAATAGCATGAAAATTTAGGGCATTTATTAAGTCAATTAATTATTAAGTGATTTCAGTAAACATAACTGCAATTTTGACTTAAGAGATTTGAGTGAGCGGTAACGCTCGCTGCCTTGTAATCAAGGGGTTACGAGTTCGATTCCTTATAAAGACATAAGTGGTTCAGAGTCCACGTTAAACTGCCTAAGGTTCCGTCCTTAGGACGTCAATTTCTTTCAATGGAAGGGAATGTCAAACCACCATCGGTTCATCTTTCCCAGGGACCTTGTGTTTAGGATCATCCTTCGGGCAGAACACCCATCATAAATGTTTGGTACTGACAACTGTCAACGGGAGATTGACTAAAATCCGCTGCGTTTTGATCTTTTTTTTTTGGTGGGGAGGGAGAAAATGTGTCGCGTGGTATGAAAAAAAGGGATGGCTACCGTTTATAGAAATAACATACTGCTGTTGTGTTGTCGAAGCGTACGGTTGGGTGGCAGATGCCAATTTTGAGAGACAGTTGCTGCTGCAAGTGAACATGTAGTTGAAAATCTGCAACTGGCCATGTATAATTGGCTTATCACTAAATAAACTCAAATACTTGACAATTTATCTCAATACCTTACGGCAAGGTTTCTCAACCTTTTTCGTCCTGCGACTCCCTTTTACCATGTATTCTAGTCGGCGATCCGCAAAACTCTTTTTCATATCAAGCGGTTTCCTTTCACTTTGTATTAAATAGCTCCCTGAAGGCTTAAAACACACACACACACACACACACACACATATATATATATATATATATATATATATATATATATATATATATTAAATAAACTGAATATACCTGTACATTAAAAAGTTGTAATATTTGTTTTTCATTTCAAAATATAACAGATGATTTGCTGTATTTGATAATAAATATTCTAATTGTATGGTACAAAAACAATTCAATAATTAAGTTTTATAAAAATAGCAAATAAAATAAAATACCTTATAACAGTGATGGACAATAATAGCACATTTGCAGTATGTTAATTAACTATGTAATTATTGTACCTCACACGTAGTTTAACAGATAGCGCACAAGCTTGCAATATTCGGTAATTAGTTTTGTTACTTAACCAGCATATCTTAAAGAAACTTTTGCTAATATTTCTTTTTGCATTTTTTTAAATTATATAAATAAACAGTCATCGTAATTTGTTCTATGCTTCTAAATAGCCCGAGCAGCATGTACCGTTGTACCCTACCGTTAGATCAGTGAGATCGGTGCAAATAGTGTTTTATTGCTTTTGTGACAATAAAGCAAGTATTTTTGTCGAGCTATGCGATTTTTATTATTGAACAATTTCTCTTCACGTTCGAGATTCCCAAGCCACCGCTTCTCTCGTCAGAAGCGAAACTTGGAATGCGATATATTGTGGGCAATATTTCCTTAGCCTTACTTCTCATTGATCAACCGTGGACGACTGTCTCTCACTTAGATTCAACAGCAATCCAACATCCCTCACAACCTGTAGACCGCGGGCGACCGATTCTCTTCGGAGGCTCGAAACGAGTAGTTCACCTTCCCCAGTTCACAACCTGTGGGCCGCGGGCGACTACATCTCTTCGGAGGTCTGGAACCAGTTGCTCATCTTATCTTCCCACAACCTGTGGGCCGCGGGCGACCATATCTCTTCGGAGGTCTGGAGCCAGTAGTTCATATACCTTTCACTGTACCTTGTCTATCAGAGCCGTGCTTGTTCGCTGTGTTGCAGAGGCTAACAGCCAAATAGGACTGTTACAACCTTCTTTAAAATTTATAAGTTCAACCCTCCTCTCTCGACCCACCGCGACACCAGTAGCACACAAACCCATTATGCTCAATTTTGTTGATTAACCAACCATTATCGGATGAAAAAAGTAATTTTAACTTAAATCATATTTCAACAAAGATTTGATATTGTTGAAAACATGTTAGTTCAGCGTGGATTCAACTGTTATTTTCGACTATGATATAGATTTCGTTTCATGGGATTCTTTTTAATTTAATTGAATAAAATTTGTAAGTAAAACCTAATTGAATACCATTAAATAGTATTTTGTGTAACTCTGCATGTGGAAAACACGTTGAATTTCAATCTAGATTCCAACGAAAATTCAATTTCATTGGTAGGACGTTAATATGACGTGTTTTTAACTATTATTGAACTGTACTCTAGATCAGCGTTTCTCAACCTTTTTCATGCAGCGACCCTCTTTTATCACGCCTTCTGCACAGCGACCCCGAGAAATAATTTTCTTGTTTGTAATAAACGGTTTTGTTTTACTTTGTATTAAATAGCCTCCTGAAGGCTTCAACACACACACATATGGCCGGGAAACCCGGACATGACCGGCAAATCGGGACTTTCGTCACAAAAGCATTCTACCACTAATTCGGATGGGACTTCTTAATTCCTCTTGCTAAGGCTAAGGGAACCGACCGGGGTAGACTCCAAATGTCCAATCCATACGTTCAGGTCATGGGGCCTGTTAGTACCCAAGCAACTGCTTGGTGAACGAACATAGATGGGTTGCTCTCCAACCCGCATTAGCAGACAGCGTGGTGAGTCAAATGTCTGCACACCTCCTTTCTTATCACATGATGGTATAAGTAAGGAAACAGCCTCGGATACTCTCATTGCCCGGAGGACGGAATGCAGGTGGCAACGGCAGCGGTCAGTCCTGCAGGAAGTCAGAGGATCAAAATGCTCGGGTTTGGTCTGTAGACTGCCAGGACACCGACATGGCAACTCGAACGGAGGAGAGGACAAATTAGAAGAATTGCAGATTGAACTTAAGAGGATAAATTGGGACATCATAGAACTATCAGAAGTGTGGAGGAAGAATGAAGAACAGTTTGAACTACCGTCAGGGCACACGTTCTACTTCGAAGGAACAGAAACTGGAAAACCGACAGGCGTTGGCTTTATAATAAATAAAGACCTGAAGACACAGATCACAGAAATTGAGGGAATTTCGGATAGAATCGCACGAGTAGTAATAGAAATAAACAAGAGATACAGTATAGAAATTATACAAGTGTATGCTCCAACAACCTCACATCCGGAGGAGGAAATCGAAGACCTATACGAGGAGATACAGAAGATTTTGGATAGTAGCAAATCGCATTACAAAATTGTAATGGGAGACTTCAATGAGAAAGTAGAAACTAAGCAGAGCAGTGACACGAAAGTGAGAAAGTTGACAAGAGAGGAGAGAAGCTAGTGGAATTCTCAGAAGCCAACAGACTGTTGATTTCCAATACATTTTTTTTAAAATCGCCCCAGAGGAAGTGGACATGGAAAGACCCAAATGGGACTAAAAACGAAATAGACTACGTTCTATCGAATAACAGGGCAATTGTGCAAGACGTGGCTGTTCTGAAAAATTTCAAAATCTCGAGTGATCATAGGATGGTGAGATGTAAGCTGAAACTAAATGTTAGACTTGAGAGAAAGAAGCTTATCAGAGGAAAACCGCCAATCTTAGATCTGAAAAATCTAATCAAACACAGACAGACATTCGAGATAGAACTAAGCAACAGATTTAGCACCTTGGAAGAGTTAGAGGATGAAGAAGACATCAATAGCAGAAATAAAAATACTGACTGAGATAATAAGAGAGACAGTCAATGAAATAGCAAGCATCAAAAGAAAAAAGAGAGCAAAATCTCAGAAACTAAACTCTTGATGAAGAAAAAAAGAAAAATTAAAGAAAATAAAAATACATAAAAATGATTGAATACACAAATCTAAATAAAATCGTAAGGAAGAAGATAAAAGAAGATATACAAAAATACAACGAACATCTTCTTAGAAACACAATTAAGGAAAACACGAGCCTGAAGAAAACCAAACAGCAGCTCATGATAGGGAAAAAGCAAATCATTACAGTTAAGAAACCAGACGGGACCTTAACACGAAAAAAATAAAAATAAACATATTTTAAATTTTCTACAGAGAATCGTATTACACCAAAGAAGAACTAAGAAATGAAGATTCAAAAGAAAGTGATGTAGAAATCACAGACGTAATGAAAGAAGTGGATAAAGTACTTCGAGGGATGAAGAATGAAAAATTGCTAGGAGAAGATGGACTCATAGCAGAGATGTTTAAATGGGGAGGTAAAAAATGAAACAGGAACTTGCTCAATTATTCTCGATGTATCTGAGGGACAGGGAAATATCGTCAAGTTGTACAAGAAAGGGAACAATGAACGCCACCAGAACTACAGACCAATTAGTTTACTGTCAGTTCTATACAAAATGTTCACCAAAGAAATTTTGAATCGTACTGAACGAGACTTGGATTTTAACCAGGGAAGGGAACAAGCCGGATTTCGTCGTGGATTTAGCACAATGGACCACATACAATCATTGAATGAAGTTATGGAAAGGACTAATGAATATGAACTTCCACTATGTCTGGGATTCATAGATTTTGAGAAAGCTTTCGATTCGGTCTCCTTGGCAGCAGTACTTAAATCACTTGAACATCAAGGCATCGAAAGTGCATACATCAAGTTACTGCAAAACATTTATTCGACTGCTACATCTGTCAGTAGAGAACATCAAGAAATTGAAAATTTTTAAGTTGGAAAATGGGTAAAGCAAGGAGATTAAATTTCTCCAAAACTGCTTTCTGCGGCCCTGGAGAGAGTGTTCCAAAATTAAAACTGGGATGAAGTTGGAATTAAAATTAATGACAAATATTTTTATCACCTATGATTCGCTGATGATATAGTCCCTTTTGCTTCATGTGCAGAAGAACTACAAACCAGAATGGAAGAACTGAGTAACGAGAGTACGAAAATATACCTTAAAATGAATTTAAGTAAAACGAAAGTAATGTACAATCAACATGCTGCAAAGAAGGAAGTAAAGATTAACGGAGAGACAATAGGCATAGTCGATGAGTGTGTTTACCTGGGCCAACTCAATACATTGAATGCCAAGTTAACTGATGAAATAAATAGAATGTGTAAAATGACGTGCACTTCGTTTGGAAGACTACACTTTATTTTCAAAAGCAAACTACCAATGTGTCTGAAGCGTAAAGTTTATAATCAATGTGTCTTACCTGTAATGATGTACGGCTGCGAAACTTGGACATTGAATGCGCAAACAACTCGAAGATTAAGAGTCATACAAAGAGCAATTGAGAGATGTATGCTAGGAATAACTAGGAGGGACAGGAAGACAAATGAATGGATTCGCTCACAAACAAAGGTAGAAGATGTGATCAAGGCTGTGAAGCTGAAGTGGAGATGGGCCGGTTACATAGCTAGACGAACAGATGGAAGATGGACGACAAATATACTACATTGGATTCCTATAGAAAAGAAACAACCAAGACGACGTCGAAAAACAAGATTGGTAGAGAGAGAGAGAGACTATTTTTTAACTCGTGCAACTGAGAATCAAGCCTGTAAAAACGAAAATTTTCAAGAGATTTTCATAAACTTTTTTAAAGTTGCTCACAAAACTCTGAAGTTTTGACACTGTGAAAATATTTTTCCTAAACTAAATTTTTATTCCCCCTTTTCGGGATCCAAACTCGCTTATGGGAAAATCAATGTTAATTCAGAAGACCACTTTTCCATATCTAATTTTATTAATTAGTACCAAGTAATTAAGTCAGACGTTGATTTCTGTCTATAAAATATTGCAACATATATCGATTTCCATCTACTTCACTTTTTAGTTTGAAGCCCCAAACGAGGTTTAAAATTTTGTTTTGGAAAATTATTTTGACCGTGTCAAAAGCGTGAGCGATTGTAAAACATTTCATGAAAATATCTTTAAAATTTTCGCTTTTACCGGTCTGTTTCTCAGTTACATGAAATAATAAATAATCTGTATTCTGTAAATTAAAAATGTGGTATTTTGAAAAAGGCTGTGACTGAAAATGACTTGATAAAGTGGATCACAAAAATTGAACCGGACATTCTGAAAGTGGTTAAATCAAAATAGGCTCAGATTTCGCGCAAACCTAGTAAACTTCTTTTTTTTTCTGTAATATTTACTTTTCATTTCAGTTGATTTACTGTATTTGGTAATAAATATCCTAATTATATAATAGAAAAACTATTCAACAAATTACATTATTTTTAGTAATTATAAAACCAGTAAAATAAGATACTTTCTTTGAAACTTTTTGGTTTTAGATAACAAAACCCTAGTTAAATTTATTTTTCAAGCCACCTCGCGACCCCCATGTTGAAAAACTCTGCTCTAGATTATCTTTCCAACTTAATTGCATAAAAAATGTGCTTGAAACCGAATAGAATAAAATTAACTATATTTCTCATGATTTCATTTGCATGTTGAAAACAAATTGAATTTTAAACTATATTTCAACGAATATTTAATTTCGTTAATATGAAGTGTTTTCATATATATTTCGCTTTATATGCTTTTTTCTAAGGCGACATATTATACTTATTCAAAAATACAAATTTAATAGTGCAGCGATGGTCAAAGTGTTAAAGAAGGGAAAATGCACATAACAAAGAAAGGACAGTATTTTTTGCTCTTATTCTTACACGATGGTAAACGACACGCCTGTCTTTGTTTCGACTGCATTCTAGACTGCCTGTTATTACAGATACCGTAAAAGAGTAGTGACTTTCAAGGTGGATCCGTGGATGAGGAGATAAGTCTACGAGCTAAGTCGAACACTGCATCAGTCGCTTGGATAATTACTGTTGGAAAATTAATACTGTATAACATGGTGAAAGGAACGGACAAAATGTAACTGTGTACACCAATAGACAGCAACCATTAGTCAATATCAAATAACCCGTTGAACACGAGGATATTTCGGTACATTTATAATGTTTAACGTTTCGGTACTAACGTTTAATCCACGTATTTTCAACGTATGTGTGCAAATGGGTATTAAGAAACCATGCCTTGCGGAAAAGCTCTGTTACATTGTCATGATCGAGAAACCAGGGTCTAATTTCTAGGTATAAGGACAAGAATTTCCTGGTTCCTTTCGTGCTTTTACTGGGACCTGTCTCCGTTATTTTCTCTTAGTTTCAACGGACTTTCTTGTATTTTTTTCATTTTTACTAAAAATACATTTTCTGTGTTACTGAGGCGAATTGATGTGCTCAAAAAAAAAAAAATAAGTTGATATCTGCTAACAGTATCGCAAATTTTAACCCGAGACTGAAGACTCTACGCTACAAGAGATTATTTTAGTTAGCGTGTCCTTATTGTATTTCGGAGCAACTTTTCTTTAAAACTCCTTCAATGATGCACTCCGTAAAAACCTGAGGTATCTCTAATTGTGAGACGAACCAGTTTTCTTACAAAAATTTAACACTTAATTCTGAAATATCAACTCACCTGAAACATATCATTGAAATCACTACTGAAAAAACTTGTTTCTTACTAGAGAAGTACTAAGTTGTTAAGAAGAGACTTACTTAACACAAAACTTAAAAGTGTGCTTGGCAGTTTTAGGTCAAGAATCGTTTATACTTTATTAACAAGGTAGACAAAATAGAGAAACAACAAATTTTTGACAAACGAAATTAATTAATATTCATATGTTTTACTTTTACCATCTACTGATGATTTAATGAAGTATTAGCAAACAACTGGATTTCACAGTACGTATTAAATTTTCAAAATTCTGTATAGATTGAGATCTAAATAAACGATGTCAAATATATGCATAGGCAGAATAGGCAGTACATTTCCAGGAGCGGCAATTACGTTTATAACAAACAGAAGCGTCATTTAGGGGGGGAATTACCCCCACTCCCACCCTGAGTTTGAGAATATAAACGCACTAAAACGTAAAAAAAATGTTCTTGAAATGACAAGTTAAACCGACATAAAAACACACTGAAAAGTAATGATAAATACTATTTATTTTTTTTTCAATTTCGATTTTTTGTAGGAGTTCAGAATTAAACTTATAACTAAAAGAACTAACGCGCTACGCAATGTGGGTTAGTGAATTTTAATATTGTCTGTTATAGTAATTAATTTGGCGCTGAGCTTATACAAAAAAATCGAAAATGAGAAAAAGGTTTTAATATATTTCTTTTATTTTCACTTATAGTGCGTTTTTATTTCGTTTGTTTTTATCTTCGTCTTCTGTAAAGAAGTTTATATTTATATACTCTTTTTCTTTCATATTAGTACTGCTCAAGAATAATTCTGTGTTACATCTACGTGGAGCTACAATTGAATCGCCGAGAAACCCTGTGCGAAGCCTGTTCAACATTGGCTAGACTTATAACAGTGATTCTCAAAACGTGTTCACTGGCACACTAGTATGAAGCGAAATTGCTTCCCTGCCCCGTGCCGCGTCGCGAGAACACAAATATTTTGATAAAAATGGTAAAATAAAGGAAAAGTGAAATATAAATTAAATATGTTTAAGAACGTTATTCATTAATACAACAGGAACAGTACATTGTAAGTAACGAATTGGAATTCTTAATATTATTGAGTCTGTTCTGTTGGGAATATCTAGCTTTTGCTATTTTTAAAATAATTAATTTGTTTCACTTTTACTTTGGGTTTGTCTCGGTGCCTTGTTAATTTTCTACACATTTGTTACGTTTGAGTGCGTGTAGTAAGTAGCAGTGCACACCACAGCAGTGTGCTTTTTCAGAATGTGTTTTTGAGAATTATTATAATATGAGCCTCAGTATTCCTCTTTTGTGTTTTCTTTCCAGAGCATTTCTGAGTCGTTTGGCTTCGGATATGGCCTAGTTTGGTTTGTAGAACTGTCAGATGACAGAACAGCTTGAGTTATCTTAGTCCTATATAGAGAAGTCTTGTTTATTTTTTCACAGTAGCTATTCTTTTTGTTTGTATCATTGTCACTTTTTGTGCGAAGTATTCATTTGTTATCAATTTTGGCAGTGTACTGTCAAAGTGGTAGATCCTTTAGGGTCAATTTTAACCCTAACCCTACCCTCCCTGGATGTGAGGATATTGGTTGGACTGGATGTATATATATTGGTGGGCAGGGCGCCCAGGGCCTATATGTTGCGTGAGTCAGAATTACCAAGTAGGTCAGATTAGAGCGTTTTCTTTATATTAATTTTGATATCGGTACGTTTGCAGGAAAGCCAATACGTACTTTGTGTTAAATAAATACGTATCTGGATGGACTGTTGCAGATGTGCGGCAGAAAAGAATTTTATTTTATACAGTAAATGGGATCTTTAAATATTTTATATGGTTACATTGTTGGTATAAAAAATGGAAATTAAGATTTTAATATTTGAAAGTTTAAATCTATTGTTGATGAGATATAAAATGGAACTGAATTAAATATAATGTTTTTATAATGGACATACGCGAATGAATAAACATATCCGAATAAATGTAGACTATGACGTTAAGTATGTGAGCAGATAGTGAGCTATGAGATCGGTAACTTATTGTTTAATTTATTGTACGAAGAGCATTCAGAAAGTAATGCCTGCAAGCCCACTACTTGGCTAATAGTACTGCAAACATTCTGAACTGTTTATCATTAATGCACTGATGTCCAAACTATAGAATGTCACTTGTTTCACCTTCCTATCTCTTCTCGTTCCAGAGTAATGGAGCAATCCATGGCATCCAGTGGTGTCGTCCGGTTGAAACAGCGGGCTGTCATTGAATTTCTGACTGCGGAAGATTGTGCGCCCAGCAACACTCATCGCCGTATGACTACAGTTTACGGGGATGTCTGTGTTGACGTCAGCACTGTGCGGAAGTGGGCAAGGACTGTGAAAGGCCAAAATCCAGTCGCATCAAATCTACATGATCAGCACCGAAGCAACGGCCTCTGATGACGATCATCAACATCAGGTGGACGAGTTGATTCGGGCCAATCGCAGGATCAAGCAACACGAGATCGCAACAACGCTCGCCATTTCCATTGGTTCAGTGAACCACATCATTAAGGACCTTCTGCGTTACAAGAAGATGTGCGCTCGTTGGGTACCACGGCAACTGACGCCTGACATGAAAGAGTGGAGGAAGAGAATCTGTCAGCAGCTGCTCCTGCGATATGAACAGGAAAGTGACGACTTTCTTCGCAGAATTGTTACTGGCGACGAGCCGTGGACACACCATTACGACCCGGAAATGAAGCTTCAGTCCATTGAGTACCGCCACACGTCCTCTCCTCCGCCAAAAAAATTCAAAGTTGTCCCATCTGTTGGCAAAGTGTTGTTGGCCCTCTTCTGGGATTGGAATGGAGTCGTGTATGCTGAATTTCTGCGAAACGGTCAGACAATAAACTCAGATCGCTACGTTGACACTCTAAAGCGACTGCGGGCCAGATTGCAACGCACTCGTTATTCTTGCCGACCGAAGAAGAAGATTCGTAGGGGATTTTGACTTCAGAAACATAAGAAACGAGAAGAAAGCAGCAGTGGAAAGTGTACTGTGTAAATTATTTTAAATATATTTTGACGAATGTTAATTATCACGGGATTCACATTGAATTTCTTGAATTTTATGTATGGTCTTTAGGCATCTACAGCTCAGGCCACCAGAATAGGGGAGGGGAAGGATTCGGAAAGGTGTCGGCCAGGGCCTAAGGTGAAGGTGCCATCCCGACATTTGTCTGGTGTTATTGAGGAAAACCCCTGGAAAAACCTGAGTCAGGATGGTCGGCCGCTGTGATCGAACCCACGACCTCCCGAATGCTACCCTAACGCTATACCAATGAGCTACGGCGACTCGGTTCGGGATTCACAAGCAATTTTTTTTTTCTAAAGCTACGGTAGGTGTGTAAGTGTGAGTCCCGGTAATATTGAAAATACTGGAACCTCTGTGTTTCTACAGCTAGCAACCAATTTTGAACTTCCGAAGACGACTTTTTTTTTCTTTATATTTATATATATATATATATCCAACTCCTCCCTTCGGGGAGAGGCCTCATCCACTAGTGGATTGAATATGGCTGTGATTTATATTTATATTATATATATATATTCTCAAGCTTCGAAATTATTCAATTTCGAGTTATGGGCAAGGGAAAGTGCAGCAAATTAAACTTGGAAGCTTCATAGTGTCCAAGCTAATCGCAAAGAAGTTACTGAATTCAAGACTGCAAAAATTGTTCAAAGGATTTACCAGAGAGAATGGGAGGTACCGATAATCTGGAAATCGAATTATAATTTTATGACTTTGGAACGGAAATCGAATTGGTTCTTGAATTATGGCTTGGTGGGTTTCCCAGGTGGGAAGGGGTCGGCCAGATATTTCTAAGGTACCATCATTGTATTCACTTGGTGCGACTAAGAAAAAAAACTGGTTTAAAATATTCATACAGTGTATTCTACAATAATGACAAATTTCACGTAAATTGATCAAAAAGATAGCTTTTGCTTGTATATCCCTGCTAAGGATATTTATCCTGAACTTCTTTTAACTGATTTTTGATTAATGATTAATCTGACGCTTATTGGCATTCCTAAAATTAAATTTGGGATTTCTGTAATACTCCACCCACCCTTCGTTATGCCCTTCGTCCCCCGAAGTAGGGTCTTGTCCAAAATAATGTTCGAGACACCTGTACTATCATTATGGATGATTGTTATTACATTTTGTAACTAATAATACTCATTTAGACTAATAATACAAAAAAAATCTTTTTCAAATATGCACAATCTGGTAACGCCGACAAACACAACAAATGGAACATTAATTTCACATCTTTGTGGAGGGTGCCGGTCGTTTCGGTGTAGGTCGTTTCGGTGCAGGACGTTTGGGTGCACGGCTGTTTCGGTGTACGGATGTTTAGGTGTGAGGATATCTTGGTGTAAAAATTTTAATCTTTACACCGAAACGTCCTATCTAGTTAACAAAAGTTACAGGCACTCAAAATGCTTTGAAATGTAAAGTATGCTTTTGTTTAAGTAAGGTAGTAGATAAAATAGCAAACTAGTATTTAGAAAGATATAATAGGTCTACATATTTTTCAAACTGTAACGGGATCTCAAATAAATATGCCATGAAGGGAAAATTTATTAATTACACTGTTTAACAACCAACATGTATCTTTGGTGGATTCATATTTTTTTTAGTAATTCCATGTCGCTGAATACGAAAATGGCCTTCGTTTTGTTTCATTGGTTCTTGTTTGGAAGACATCGGCTTCCCTCATGCACCACATAAATAGAATATATGTGGTGATTTGAAATTGGTCGGTATTGTAACTTGGTCTCCAGCTAGGTTATATCACTGCTTTCTTTGCGAGTGAAAAAGCCGTGCTAATTATGAAACGAACGAATGGCCTTTACGAAGATATTTAGTTCCAGGTGTGATAAACGTTTCATTCGAGCTTACTGGAATCAAGCAAAATACTCCTACCACCGTTACATATTTCGTCGAATGTATACAATTCTCACTTAGCAATTTACAATTTTGATTGTCCATTACAATTTATACTTGGAATAAAAAAAATGTTAGTAAACTTATATTTGTCTTAAGTATCATAAATGCCATTGTGTTCCTTATGGTGTATGGAAATTGGTACAATTTTAAACATCACATAATTCATAATCTATCCTTTACATTGGGACAATGATGAACACAAAAGGAAGGAAATTACGCCCAATTCTATTTGAATGCAAAACATCCCAAGTTCACCACCGCATTTTTTTTCAGCAGGAACAAACTATTCAGCTGAAATTACTTTTTGTGAAAAGGGGTTTCTGCGGTATGATTAGGATGTAATTATGCAAGTGGATAACCATTGGAACATAGATACTGATGAACAGAAAAATGCAAATACGAAAAAAAAAAAAAAAGTGTACTTGGGATCTCTTGCAATTCAAGTCTTCAATTCTGATGTTCCCAACAGGAAATTCATACATTTTCCAAATCGTAGTTACAAATAAGACCCAGACAGTAAACAATCCTTACTTAATTATACGGTGTTCACAATAGTGACTAAGTAAAAACTAACTCTGCATCGAAACGTTCTTTATAATACATTAAAAATGTTGAAATTCCATTAAAATCTCATGCTACAGCATCCTGAATTAGTAGCTGGCAAGCACTGATTCCCAGTGACCTGAAAAACTTTGAAAAGTCAGGGAATTCAGCTTACAAGTAGAAGGGACTGAAAAAAAACCAGTTTCATGGAAAGTTTCAAACACCCGGTAAAGTCAGGGAATATTAAGTATACATTTTTGTTTCTTCGAATATATTGTTTGAAACCTTCATTTTTCTACAGCAGACAGATAAGACATGCCTGAAAGAGGTGGAGACTCTTACAACTGGAGCCAGAGGTTTTAAAATTCATTTTATTTAAATAGTAGAGCATGCACGGACAAAATCCATGAAATTGTCCACTTAAGTATTTGGCTTTGGAAGTCATAATAATAATAATTATTATTATTTATATTAATACGCCCACCATAGAACCAACACATACAAACATGGCGCCATGTGGAGAACTACAAATGCCGTCATTTCATGTTATGAATGCCACAAAATTCACTGACACTGGCGATCGAGCGAATCTAGGTTCGATTATTTTTTTATTATACGCGATGCTCATGACGTTCAATATTTCATGTGCCCGCTCTCAACGCGGAGGGACCTAATAATTGCAAGACCCGTTCACTCGCATATGACAAGTTCTTGGCTCAAAACTTTGCTTGTGTTCAAGTTTCAACACTTTCAATTTCTACTATAATTTTTACATTTCTTCGCTACCATAAACTTCACTTTACCCCACATGATGAATTAGATGTTAAATTCTCGGCTCATAATATTTGGATCCTAGATATCATTTCTCAGATAAAAGAACTGCATATAAACCCTTTGGTACTCTCTGCCTGTTGTGTGGTAGATATAAATATTTACCTGAAATGGGGTTGAGAAGCCTTGCTTTCTATTAGTAATATCTTTATGAAACGAACGAATTGCCTCTAAGAGAATGTTAGACCGTTGGGATCTTTATTTATTTTTTATTTTATTTTTATGAAGCAATTGTAAAACAAGGAAGCTACGTTGAAAAGAAATCCTCCTTCTTCTTTGAGAACTGTATTACTCCATTGAGAAATTGACCCACATTAACGTTTGTTGCTATTATCCTCAGAAAAGCACCAAAAGCCTTGGCCGCTATGCAGTACGTATTTCATGTTTTCTTGTATTGAGACAGATTGTCTCGGCCGGACAGCTTGAAATGGTTCGAATTGTGGTGTGGGAAAAGAAGTAGCTACTAACAGAAAACAAGGCAATAAATGCAAACAAATGGAGAATTAAGAGCAAAGGCAAGGGAGCACACATGAACCTTCTTAAGCTGTGTTTTCTATCTCTTAAATTTCGAAGCCCGTAGAGGAACAAAATGCTTAAACCCAACTTGGCAGATACTTTTCAGCTTCTATTGTTTTGCACCGGGTTTCATGTATTGGCAGGTAGAAATGATAGACCTACCTGTAGACATTTCTGTAAACGGTAAAGAGCACTTTCTTAAAACTGACAAATAGGTTTTTATCTGTGCATGGAGAAACAATTTTGTTAGAAATGTGATATCAACATGTTTATCTCATTTGAAATAAGAATGCAAGTTTGGATAAAACCAGTGAGTTAATTTCCATTCTAACATATTCTCATTTTAAATTAAATTAAAATGTTGATGTATCTAAGAAAATTGTTTTTCGGTGCACAGATAAGAACTTCTTCTCAATTTTAAGGTACGTTTTTAGTAATGTAAAGTGGTTAAGCATTGCGAAAAAGAACATTTTGGACCTGAGACAGAGGTGCCGGAAGGCCACATATTTTTAAATATAAAACGTTAGATAACGAAATTGGAATGGTACATAAAGTGACAGGTATTCTTTCCGAGTTTACGGTCTGGTCGGAGATCTCTACCTACAATAATGAACTTCACTAAAACAAAAACCATTTCGGAGTGACGTAACAGTTTACATAATCTACTATTCACTTATATCCACTAATCACGGAACAGTTCAAATTACAAGTTTATTTTAGATTTCTGTCTCCACCAATCACAGGCCAGTTCCAATTAAAAGTTCACTTCTATATATTTACATTAAGACCAATACCGCCCCAATTCCCCTGTCATGAACATTGACACCAGTCGAGTTTTCTATGATGGAAAATTCTTCCAATTAAAATTTCACTTTTGGAAACTACAAACTAAAGACCCACCAAAAGAGTTAAAAAAATGGTTAGGTTTCAAATATAAAATCATCATTTTTAATTATGCTTAGCTATAGCAATGCAATCATTTATTATTAATTAAAAAGCAAAGACAAAACGCCTAATGTTAGTTACACCCTACTTTACATTTTTTCACGGTATACGATATTTTAAATCTTCTATTAATACTCAGGGTACTCCGATACATTATAGACAAAATAGTTACATCGGCCTACGTTGCCCATTAAAAATAATTATTATACTATATTTCCACTCTTTATGATGATACACAAATTACATTTGAAAATAAAAAGTATTTTTCATCAACAGTCTCATACACCGAAACGCCCTTACACCAAATCATCCTTTGCACCCAAACGTCCTTACACCGAAACACCCGTACACCGAAATGTCCGTGCACCGGAACGTCCTACACCGAAACGACCTGCACCCAAACGTCATACACCCAAACGTCCTGCACCGAAACGTCCTAGACCCCTTTGTGGAAGATCGAATCGTGGGAGTCGATTGCATGTAGTTTCAGAACCAATCGAAAAATTCCTGGTTCAACTATTGCGCCACAGATGACATCACACTCTCAAAATTTCGTGACTTTTTTCACTACAAGTACCAAATCTATACGCTTAGTTCCTTGTCTATCTTTCTGTGCATTAAACACAGTTAATACCAAACCAATCCAGTCTTAGTTTCCTTACATTTATTAGTAATAAATTACTAGGAATAAATTGCTCTTCTTAAAGCATAGCGTACTTTAGAAAACTTAGGTAATAAAGCATACGATAGATAGATTAATTTTGATCCACCTGCTCATTGAATGAACTTTGACGTTCAGCATGCTGACGTAAAGTTCTGTGCAGGTTACCAGTGACAACAAAATGACACAGCCATAGGTTAGTAAGAAGCATGGATGAATGTTAAAATAATAATAATAATAAAAAGATTACAGGCCTCAAGCGGAGTACATAAAAAAAACTCCTACCGTAATAGCCGGTACATAGCATCTTCCATACCGTTTGGAACCGCCCCACGCGCGAAACAACGTTTAGATGGTTATCTTTAAGAAAAATAACAATAAATAAAATCTCGTTGTTTTGTTGCATATACGTGTGCATAAGGATGATCCCATGTTGTTTGAGTCTTGATATACCTATGAGGCACATTGCTGCGTAGGAGAGCTAATATTCAGGGCACTAAATAAAGATGTGTCCAATATTTATGATGGCACTCCTACAGGGGCTGTGAGCAAAGAAGTAAATTAATTAATTTAGCACATAGGTGGCTCTGTCGTCACAGAAAGGAGGTTCTTGAAGGAGAAGTAAAAGGAAAATAAAGATAATGGATGTAAATAATACCTAATAAAGTATATCATATCGTCTTTATTATTATTTTAACGTTAGGCTCAACGTTTAAAACGAGAGACGAAAAAAGATATTTAGGAAGGAAAAAGGCGCTTTAAAATAACCTTGAAAGTAAATAAAATTCTGTTTTACAGACAATAATATCTAATTGTTTTTATGTGTCATTAATACCCGTGTTTTGTTTTTTGTTTACTTTAAAGTGTTTTTGTGTAAATAAAAATAGTTTGTATCATCTTCTTGTTCAGGGTAATTAACAAGTCTTCCACAAGTAGCCGAGTTCTATCCCCTTTGTGTCTCATTTCAAAGCGCGATATCGTCCCCATTGAAAATATCTCGTCTTGCGGGTAACACTAGTCTTAGTCAAGTCCACTTCGTATTTATGCTCAAATATTCTTTCCAACCACATACTTTTATGAAATGGAATTGACGAAATGAAAAAAAAAACTTTATTTAGAATTCCCAACATATCTTAAGTAGTAAATCTGATCCGACTCTTTGTTCAGACCCGACAAGTATTACCCGCTTGGCTGATAAGGGGTCCACCACGGTAGTCATGAGTTACTCTGACTACTGGTCCGAAACTTTTAAACAGCCTCCTTACTCCACCTTTTACGCTCCCTCGATGAGCATCCTATCCAATCCTTTCGTAATAAAATCCGCAACATCTTCCAACCGCATAGACCCGATGAGGGCCTATCGCATCTACTATTTCTACTCTATGTCCAACAGTCTCAGAACTCCTAAATTCTACCTACTCCTCTTGCAACTCTGACAGACATTGTTTCCCGTGCTTGCTTTTGCTCTCTCTCTCTCACACACACACACACACGCTCACTAATTGTTTCCAGTCTTGTTTCTTCTACCCAAAGAAATTTCGCCTTTCCTGACCACAATTGACCACCATCTCCAACCCTTTGTCCAGGCTCTGCCTTACTATATCAAAGATACCACTCACTTCTTCTTCATAATACATTCTATCTTCGGCGCGCTCCCATATTGGTTTCAGTTGATGTATTTGAATTTAAATTTAACTTTTAAGGCCTTCAGGCTACTTGGACTCAGATCGGATGGATGATGATAGGTGGAATGAAGAAAGTGAAAGGAAACGGGAAAACCCCGAGAAAACCAACGCACACAGTGTTTGTTAACCACAAAGTTCACATGGCACGAGCAGGATTTGAACTGACGACCCCAAGTGCCAGACACGAGCGCTCTAACCGTTGATCCACCGCGGCTTCTTCAGTTGATGTTATCTCCGTGTATACTAATACTCCCCACACCCACGAACTCATTGCCTTGAACATTCTGTCGATACACGGCCCAATTCTCATAAACCTGGAACACAATTTCAGCTGCAGCTAGCCCAGTTTGTCCTCACCGTGAGTAGCTTCTTCCTCAACAACTATGATTATCTGCAAATCAGGGCACCCAAATGGCCCCTTCCTACACCAATATCTTCATAGAACGCCTGGAGAGACATGATCTGAATTCCATCAGGCTTCACTATATCGATGGTATTTTCGTAATCTGGAGAGCCACTAGAAACATTCCTGTAAGATCTGAACAGCACCTTTCCGGTCAAATTCACCGTCCTTCTCCAGCAACAAAACTTTTCTAGATGTGAAGGTTTGGCACAAGGAACAATTAAGTTAAAACTTGAAAAAGTGATTTTTTTATTTTTTTTTAGGCATCTACTGGAGTTTTGACGGGCCTAAATAGATGCCTTTCACTATAGTCAATTCAGCCAAGTTTTCAAACGGAATCTTAACTAGAATGGACTATAGTGCATTGTTATGTAATAGGCCCTCATCGCCTAAGGTCTCATTGCATCGGGATAAAAAATCTAATTCCTTTGAGATTTCTTCCGGCGGGTTTTGTTCCAAGGCGACGACTCCCTTCCCGCCGTTGCCCTCGATGCAATGTAAGCGACCTAGTATGGGAGACTAAGTGTCCAAGACAGAGTTTACCAGGAGCGGAGATTAAATGCCGGTGCTCTTTAGGGCCCGATCTCCCGCACCGGCATACTGAATATTTCTTGAATTGTCGGTGGAATACATCCTGGCCCCTCGTGGTGACCTGTCGTGAAGACAAGTCGTCAGAGAGGCCAGAAATAATAGTCTACTGACAATTCAGGACATATGTTCGAAAAACACGACTTTGAAAACTAGCAAGTTAAAACATTCCTTAGTAACTGTTCTTTATTGTTGTGACCAGCTTGAATAGTATAAATAAATTAACGGTATTAACAATGCTTTACCCAATACTGAAATAACAATGAAAGAATTTAATAGGATTCTTTCTTTTCAATTTTACTTTCTGTACCAGTTGCGTAAATATGAAACCGGAATTTATGTACAGGAAAGACAGTGATTGGATGACAATGCTAAGAACTATTTTATTCGAAGTATTGGCCATCGCTAGCGTTACATTTCTGCCATCGTTCCGGCAATGTCTGGATGCCAGACAAAAAAACTGTGCCTCTTGTGCTGCAAACCAGTCATCAAGCCATTTTCGTACATTTTCGTAAGATGTGAAGCGCAAGTGCGTGTCTCATGGATGCAAATAAGTGAAAATTGGAAAGCGCTAAGTCTGATGAGTAAGCCGCATGCGGAAGGATTTCCCAGCCAAACGTCGCAATCGTTTCCTTGACTTGTTTTGCTGTGTGGGAGGGTGCATTATCGTGAAGCACAATCGCTTTATGTTGTCTTTGGTCATATTCTGGTCGTTTTCACGCATAGCTTGATGCAAATCGATCATTTGTTGTCGGTAACGTTGGGTATTAACGGTTTCGCCAGGTTTCAGCAGTTCATAGATCACTCCCTTCTGATCCCACCAAACACAAAGCACTGTCTTCCGTCCATAGCGATTTGGTTTCGCAGTCGATGTCGCCGGTTCTCCTGGAGTTACCCATGATCTTTTACGCTTAGGATTCTCGAAATAGATCCACTTTTCGTCACCAGTCACTATTCGAGGGATAAATGATTTCCTTTTGTACCTGGTGAGCAGAATTCCGCAAGTGGTTTTTCGGTTTTCCTGCTGTCGTTCAGTGAATGCATGTGGAACCCATTTTCAATTCTGAATCTTACCAATGGCTTTTAAACGTATGGAAACTGCATCTCGTGTCACATTTAATTGATCCGCGAGTTGTTGTTGCGTTTGAGCGTCATCCTCATCCAACAAAGCTTGCAATTCGCTGTCTGCAAACTTTTTCGGTGATCTTCCTTCCACGTTCTTCGTTTCTCACGTCAAAATAGCCACTTTTAAATTTTGTAAACCACGCATAGCACTGTGACTTACCAAGAGCATGATCACCGTAAGCTTCGACAAGAATGCGATGCGATTCTGCAGCAGTTTTCTTCAAATGGTAACACAAAATCAATGCTGTCCGCACATCGTACACTATTAAACACTACACTATGACATGAAACTTGTCTGGTTGTGAGTTGCAAATCGTTATCAGCAGTCAAAACAAGCAAATGGCGCCAAGGTCGCAGTTTTATGGTAACCACAGTGACAGCTAACGCCGTCTATGCACAAATTCCGGTTTCATATTTACACACCTGGTATGTCATGATTCATTCAGTACTTACTAGGCCAATATTCATTTTATGAATTATTGAATAAAATTATTGAATAAGAAAATTAATCATTGGAAAATTGAAACTATTTTTCAGTGTCGTGTACAGCTACCTTAAAACTATGTTGATTCCTATTCCAAATGAGAAAGTGGATTATAAGATATATCTTAAGCCAGAAATTCATATTTTAAAAACATGTTTGTATTTTCGTTCTTGAGGCTGAAAAATATTCAATCTGAAAGAACTCGTATGCCTCACCTAAAAAACGAAGAATTTTAGTAGTCAATACACAGGCTAAATGGTTGGAGCTAGAAAATCGAAATTTTGTATGAAGGTGCATCATCACTAGCAGATTAAGCAAATATTACAAAATTTTCAAAAAAGTTGCCATCTTTGATCCAAAATGGCCGCCAAACCCATTGTTGTATAGAAGACACAGCCTAAACGGCTGGAAATAAAAAAAAAAGAAATTTGGTATGACAGTACACAATCACTAGTAGGTTACGAAAATATTACAAAATGTCTCAAAAGACGGCATCTTGGATTGAAAATGATGGACCCCAAATTTCATTTTCCACGCCGTTTCAGCTAGAGATACGAAATTTGGCATAAAGGTATATTATCAAATGTAGATTAAGAAAATATTACAAAATTTTGAAAAAAAAAACAAGTCGCCATCTTGGATCCAAAATTGCCGCCAAACTCATTGTTGTTTAGAATACACAGCCTAAACGACCGGATAGAAAAACGAAATTATGCACGGCGGTACATCATTACTAGTAGGTTACGAAAATGTTACAAAATGTGTCCAAAGACAGCATCTTGGATTCAAAATGGTGAATCCCAAAAATTAATGACATAGTTTCAGACTACTACGCGTTATACCATTCACTTTCAATCGAAAGGAACGGTTTTTTTTTCGGAGACGGGTTTTAAGTGGTTTAATTTTCAGAAATGTGGAAACCTCAAAGATGCATATATTAGTATAATTACATCAAATAATAATAATGCATGAATATTATGTTATAATTGTATAAGTATAATAATAGGTAATAGGTATAAATGAATCATAATAAGTTTGTAAAACGATTACAAGATAAAATCAATACTAATAGTAGTAGGCCTATATATAGCAAATATATACTAGTTAAATCTGGATGGTGAGAAGGGTCTTGAAGTACTTTCTCTTAAGCTCTCAGTGATATACTAAAATTACAGCTTTATCATTAAAATAGAAGTATGCGAAACGGTCAAAAAGTTGTTTTTCAAACCAAGATCTTTAAACTGCTCCAAACTGCTTCAAACAGGACCAACCCGAATATTGCTGTGTTTCGTTTAAAATCTACTCATTGATTTTATGTCAGGAGCTACTATAGAAGAAAAGTTCATTTTTAATATAAATTTAGATAAACTTCCCAAAAAATATCAAATAAGAAAACACTTTAAACCAGGAACGATAAACGGTTTCTGTTCTCTGTCCATGTCTAATTTCAAACAAAATATCATTTTCTCTCAATATAAAAGCAAGCAAGTTGGAAGTTTGTAAATGGCAATATATGTCTCATTGAGTTATCAAATATTTAACAAGATTAATATTAGAAATGACAGTTGGAGTTACTTGTCTCTCACTAGGCGTCTCCCCAGGTGGCGGATACGGGAATGCCGACCAGATATGGTACACTGGAAATATTTCGGGGTGGCCTTCCAGTTAGTAGAGTTATCTACTAAGGCTAGGGGTAAATAACCCCGAACTAAAATATCATTGTGAAGGGAAGAAGCTTCCACTCTGAGGCCGATGATGAATGACATCGGTAGGCTCAGAGATGGACAGAGGACGACATCAAGAAATGTCAGTCTCTACACCGTTAGAGCCTGTCAAGAAATAGTAACAGGTGGTTCATGGATTTTATTGAGGTAAAATATTCCGGAGGTAAACTAGTCCTTCATTCGGATCTACGGGCGAGGACTGCCTCAGAGAGCTCCAAGAGCAGGATAAAGAAACACCTTAGAATAGCAATGTGGGACGTACGAACGTTATACAAAACAGGCACCCTTCAGGTGGCGGTACGCGAGACCGAGAAGTACGAGTTGGACATATTAGCGATACAAGAATTCCCGTGGGAGGTTCATGATAGTATTCGACAGGGCAAGTACACTTTCTACTACGGGGGAACCCAGTCTCACGATTTCGGAACAGGATTCCTTATTAAGAGCAGTATCCTTTCGATGGTGTTCGTAAACGACAGACTATCATACGTTACGATACGTACTCGATGGGACAACATGGTTTTAATAAATGTCTATGCTCCGACCGAGGTGGCTACTGATAACGACAGAATTACATTTTACGATGAGCTAGAAAGGTTGTTTCACCGATTACCGAAATATAATACGAAAATTGTGTTGGGTGATTTCAACGCTCATGTAGGGAGGGACGAAAACTATAGACCCACTATAAGCAAATATAGTCTTCACGAAAAGACCAAAAACAATGGCGAAAGACTGATAACTTTGGCGATGTCGAAGAACATACTAGTAAAGAGCACGTATTTTGAACAGAAAGACATACACAAACACAGATGGATATCTCCGGTTAGCAAAACTCTCAACCAGATCGATCACGTATTAGTAGATAGACGAAGACATACCAACATAATGAATGTTAGGCAACAGAGAAGCGGAAGGTGACACCGATCATCAATTAGTGATCACAAAAGTGAGGGAAGTTATGCATCGCGAAACAATTGAAATTCGAAGTTAACGAATAGCTAATCGGAGCGTAAGAGCAGATTACCAACTCGACTCTCAAATAGGTTCGAAATATTAGCCTACTCGAGTAATAATATTGATGATATTAATAATGAAATTTATGTAAGATGTGGGAGGCGATTCGTGAAACAATTAAGAGTGCAGCGAAGGAATGCACAGGTGAGCAGAAACAACAGAAAAACAAACCTTGGTTTGATGAAAAATGACTTAACCTTCATGAGGAACGAAAACAAGCCAGGCAACGATGGCTAAGTAATAAAAGCGAAACAAATACCAACCACTACAGAAATGCGAAACGAAACACCACACTCGGGTTCAGAAGCAAAAAGCGAGAATATCTGACGTAGAAGATTCAGGAGATACAGGAAATCGGGAAGACAAATAACTTATGAGATCTATACAAAGGGGTAAACTCATTAAGAAGAGGTTACCAGCCGAGATTAGGGGTGATTAGAAATGAACGTGGAGATCTTCAGGCGAATCAGACTACAATTATCGATGTATTGAAAAATTATTTCGACGAACTTCTTAATGTACACAACGGAGAAAAAAACGCAGGACGTTAAAATTTATACAGTTGAACCGTGGATACCCGAACCTAGCGAGATCGAGGTCCAAAGATCGGTAAAGAAATCGAAAATTTTCAAATCGCCAGGGATGGATAACATTGCAGCCAAATAAATTCAAGCGGGAGGAACTGCACTAATTAAGGAACTGCATAAATTGATAAGTGGTATAGGGGAAAGGAACGGAATGCCGATCAGTTAGGATTGACGATCATCCCAGTTTCCCCTCTTCCGTTATGTGAGGAGAAGCCAAACTAGTGCTGTCATCTGACTTGCAAAGCAAAGGTACTTGTGTAGTGTTGAGGGAGCAGTCTGTGAGAATTGAAGACTACAGCGTGCAGAAACTTGCTTTTGCCTATTTTCTTATAAGAATCTGTATATTTCAACCCATGGTAAGTATACTTTTATGTAGTAATATCCTGAAGTTACTATGTTTGAAAAGAAGTTATAATTATATCTAACAAGTAAAGTACCCGAAGTGAAGACTCGACTTGCTCATCAAGTGATACTTTAAATTGAAGCTAGTTACGAGTATAGTACACCTGTGAAATCCTAGCTGCAGAGCTCCAGTAATAACAAGGTTATGGCGGGTCAAAGTTCAAATAGAAAGCGAATTTAGCTGCTTGTGATGTCCATGTTTTGCTGATTATCCCGATGGTAATACGTCGTAGGTTGCTCCCAATTAATGCAATGTGTAGAATGATATCCCTCTCTCTGTCTGATATCCCGCTTTCTTTTATTCGTGTATGAATGTCCTTGTGCATGTTTGCTCCTGTTATTGATGTCAATAAAAGTTCCTTTTTCTTTTCGTTCCAGAAAATAGAAGCAGGTGCTATCGTTCATGCACTGTATGAGAAATATGGATTTGTTAATAGGAGAATGAATAGGTATGAAGAGTCATTGTACAAACAAATAGTGGAGATACTTGAGGACAAGATGGAAATCATAGAAGAAGTTAGAACTCTTGGATTTGCTGGTGACAGTGATGAAAGCGATGATGGAGACTACGGTGATGACGTCTTTGATGAGGAAATGCCAAGTACATCGCAAGGTTCTCAAACACATCAAGAGTCTCCGACACCTGTAGCTTCTTCCGGTGAAGAATATCAGCCTTCGCCAAAAAAACAAAAACACATCTTGGACGATGATTATAAAGAAGCAGCTTACATGTTTTGGACACAGAATGAGAACCCGGAAAAGAAACGAAGGACATTTTCATCCGTCAAGTCACAATATAGATTAATTCAATCGAAAAACATCCTCTTTGAATATGAGAAAAAAAAGGCAAAAACACAGTTATAAGAAACTTAATGCAGCAGTTCACAATAAATTCAAAGAAATGGTCGAGAGATGTGCAATTATACACAACAGGACTCTTCGCTTTTGGGCTCTTCAAATAAGTAAAGAGCTAGATCCGGATAATACTCTACAATTCAAGTCATCTCGTCACTAACTGTCTAATTTTAAAAAGAGAAACAATATCGTCAGTCGTTCTATCACGCATAGAGTTAGCAAAACGTGGAAATCAAAAGAGACTGAATTACATCACTTATCTACGACATTTATTACGTCCATGAAAGAACTTATGTTACTAGAAGACCTGAATCCTCGTCAAGTATTCAATGCTGATCAAAGTCGATTTGACAAGAAACTCCATGCATACAGGACTCATAGGACTAAAGGTACGGTGGTTGTAAGAGGTGCATTTGGATCAGTCAGTGCTACTACTCATTCATATATGATCATGCCGGTTATTTCCATGGATGGTGAAATATTGCGTCCGATGTACGTTCTTGTATCCGAATCCAGTGGTCAATTTCCAGGAAATAAGCAAAAAGATCCCGATAACATAGTGTCCCATCCAGGAAAGACTGCAAACATGAACAAAAGTGATTTAAAAGAGTTTTATTCTGTATTCTGGAATAGCCTGCCTGCCGATCGTGATAAAGTCTTGCTTTTGCTGGATTCATGGAGTGCAAATAACAATGATAACGTATCAAATGAATTATGCCCTAATCATATAACACTGTTCAAACGTTTAATTCCTGGTGGTTGCACTGGTTTCATCCAACCACTTAATGTTTACTTCTTCCGTCCATATAAATCATTTATCAGGTTCATTACTGACACAGTTATCGCTTCCTCGGAAATTAATCTCTGGCATCGGGATAACTTTTTACGAATGCAGTCCTTCACTCTCTTCCAATTCAGCGCCTCACGATTTCGCAACATGATCAGGTTTGTGTTTTACAAAAGCGGCTACTTGGATGAGGAGCCCGAGCCCTGGATGTCTCCGTTGGATTATTGTTTTGATTCTAATATACGTGACGCGTGTTACAAGACCTCATGTGAGAACATCTCTTTTGTCAAGTGTGCTCATTGTGAGAAAAGTATGTGCTTATCACACGCCTTCATTGACGACTTACATATTGATTGTATCAATGTGTAGTACTTTGTACGTGCCTCTTTCCTTCAGATGAATCGCATTTCAATTCAAACCCATGTCCTTCTGACTTTTGTTCTGCCTTTCGTTGTGACTTATTTCAATACAATTCGCTTTCTCTTTGAACTTTGACCCGCCATAACCTTTTTTATTTCTGGAGCTCTGCAGCTAGGATTTCACAGGTGTACTATACTCGTCACTAGCTTCAATTTAAGGTATCACTTAATGAGCAACTCGAGTCCTCACTTCGGGTACTTTACTTGTAAGTATGACACATATTTAAATTTCAGATGAACTACATTTTAGAAAATAACCAGCTTAATTTTGAAAATGGCGCAGTGTTGGGAATGACGATCAACGTGATCGGTTTACCATCACGGAGGTCGCGATTTCCAACAAACATTTGCAATACTTTTCCGGCCGAAAATGTCACGTAGGCCTAAACCTAAGATGGCCTATACGCTACTTGAGGCAGACACTGAACGATTGGAGCACAGGAATTACTTCAAATTCTGCTTTGCTGTAAGTACCGCTGTGGTCAATGGTAACTCCAATGGTACCAGTTTATTTAACAAATTGAACACAAAATTGTCCATTTGCATCCAAGGTCTGACACCTATATTGCTTCGCAGCGAAATATATACAATGGGTGTTGAAGATCTACGAGTGGACTAGACGTGCTTTACATTCCATTTAATATATTTTGCTGCGGGGAATCAATTTTCTGGACATAACTATACCTTATTGCAAACCAAATCTTACACCACTTTGGCTTTCAAAGGCTCAATTTTCTACAAACTGCATATGTAACCACAAGTGTTGAACAAGGTTATGTTGTGATCGCCATTACCAACATGTGATGGGAATAGCGATCGAAGTAGTGCTTTGCCTTTCTCTCATGATACTGAAAAACTATACACGTTATCCTCGTTTCATTTTACACACTTATTGTAGAAGGAAATGAGCATGTATCAGCAAATTTTCTTCAATACATCTTGCAAAACAACTGCGTAACAATCCTTTTTTCTTAGGTGATCGCCATTTCCCACCTCTCTCCTATGGAGAAAGGAGGAACTTCCAAAGGAATGGAAAACCTCAATAAAAGTTCCGATTTACAAAACAGGCGATAAATCGGACTGTAATAATTACCGCGGAATCTCATTACTCCCAACATGTTACAAAGTACTGAGTAATATCCTGCTAACTCGCCTAAGCGTATACGTAGATGAAATAATTAGAGATCACCAATGTTGATCTAGAAGAAATAGATCTTCGTTGGACCAGATTTTTGCCTTGAGACAAATCTTAGAGAAGAAATGGAACTACAATGGACGGCTCACCAGCTATTCATTGATTTTAAGAAAGTGTATGACTCTATCAAAAGGATTCCTGCATTATTTGGAATTCCGAAAATACTTGTTCAACTAGTAAGGATGTGTCTCAACGCCCCTATAAGTAGAGTACAGATAGGTAATAATATGTCAGATAGTTCCGAGATTCGCAACGGATTGAAACGAGGTGATGCCTTGTCACCTTTTCTGTTTAACTATGGGTTAGAATATGCATTCAGAAAATGAAAGAGGTAAAAAAGGGACTAATATTGAATGTCTTGAATCAACTGTTTGTATGCGCGGATAATGTAGATTTAACAGGGGACAATATAGCTGCACTACAAAGTAACACCGATGTAAAAGCGTGTGATGAGATACGTCTACAGGTAAACATAGAATAAACAAATTACGTGACAAACCGAAACACAAAGAATCAAAGAAATAGATACATAACAATTAAGAATGATAATATAGAGAAAATAAACAAATTTAAGTACTTGGGAGCATACGTAACAAGTAAAAATGAGGTCACGGAAGAAATAAAAAGTCTCTTAGCATCGGGCAACGCATGTTTCTACTCAGACCAGAAACTCCTAGCCTCGCGATTAATATCAAGGAAATTGAAATTGAAAATTTACAGAACGGTTATTCTGCCTGTAATATTTTACGGTTGCGAAAGTTGGAGTACGTTCCTAGCAGATGAATATAAATTACGAGTGTTTGAAAATAAGGTTTTGAGAAAGATATACGGGCCGAAACGGGACGAGATGACTGGAGAATGGAGGATACTGCATAATGAAAAACTTCACGGACTGTAAACCTCCCCCGATGTTGTAAGAATAATAAAATCGCAACAACTACGATGGGCAGGCCATGAAGCTCGGATGAGGGAGAAACGAAGATTGTATTCTATCTTGGTTGGGAAACCGGATGAAAAGAGACCGTTGGGAGGACAATATTAGAAGGGATGTTCGAGAAGTAAGTGTTTGCGATGAAAACTGGCTTGATCTTGCCCAGGATAGAATCCTATAGAGAACGTTTATTACTGTGGCGATGAACTTGCGAGTTTCATAAGCCATAAAGTAAGTTTGTAAATCTGACCCGAAAAAAATTCCTCAGTAAATTTGCTTTAGTTTTTTCCCCCCTGATATATGAATACTTGAATGCATAAAAAATTGCAACATTATTTTGGACAGAAGCACTTCATGCAGAGTTAAGAATCTGTTAAACCCGCGGGAAAAGTGAATCCAGCCTACTTAAAGAAGAGAAAGATGAAGTCAGTATTTCATAATTTGACACTTGATTATCTTTTTTAAGGTGTGAAATATTGGCCATGTCTGATTTTCAGCAGGTTTCGATATGTTATCCCCACAATATCTCATCTCTTCCTTCTTTCCCTCTCACGGGTACCTAAGGATGAAGTAGCTTAGTTTGACATCTTTGTCATGAAACAGAGAGAGAGAGAAGAGTATGTCCGCAGTTTCTTTTCAGCTCCCTTCTACTCATTCCAGATCTTCTTTTTCTATTCGTGATGACTGAAGCACCCATGAGGAGACTTATCCCAGATGGGGGCATCACGAACCCTGCCTCCAGAGCACGCTGCGCTAAAAAAAAAAAAACTTTAACAAATTAATTAGATCTTATTCGTTTGGTGAGTAAAAATCATACTCTTGTTAAGGTTTTCTAGTATTTTTAAAAACAAATAATCATTACCGAAAATAATGGTATGAGAATACATTGTAACGGCATCGTAGTCAAATGATGAATTTCATTATAACACAGGGTAAAAAAATATATATACCTTTTTCGATATGTGTTCAAAACATTTGAAGAGCTTACAATGCCACCCGTCTCATGTTACAGAGCATCTGGTTTAATGTACTAATGCAATTTTCTAGTGGCCGAGAGAAATAATGATAAACTTAAGAGCGGGAAAACTTTCAGGACTTCATGTGTGCAGACTACAGATAGCGGACACACGTACTTCCTTATTTTATGAGTGCAACATAGCAATACCAGTAAGGATCTTAAGTACAGGCACGTATCAAGATTTTTTTTCGGTGGGGGTGGGATGTCTAAAGAATCAAAGACACTTATCAATATGAGTTGAAACATAAGTGACCCCTGAAACGCTTCTGTAATTGAAATTCATCGAGATTTTATGTGAGCAGATTGTTTCAGCTAGAAGTCCCGCCAAGGTGTATTTAAAGCGTACACGCATCTTAAATTTGAATGTAATTTTAAGACCTTTAGGCAACTTTGGCTCAGGACTATTTATCCGAAAAGGAACTAAGTAGAACACTTAATAGAATACAGGGAATTATGGGAGTGAATAAAGGTAGTAGAAAGTACCGAAAACCCTCTACACCATGTTAATTTTGACCACCAATTAGGTCTTCTATATGTCAAACGGTATGAGCTATTGAAAAATGTTTCCTCTAAAAGTTGTTCAAAATTTAGCGATTGTTTCAATGGGGACAAAATCAACCCCTGTTGTCATATAAAATTTTGAAGCCCCCCCCCCCCCCCCCCCGTAGAATTACTCTCGAGACGCCCCTGATTTCAGAAGCATCACCAAATGATTCCGCACATTCACTTTGGTATGAACATTTTTTCGTTTGGAAGATTTTTGTGCACTAAGAGCTGAATTATGGCCCTGTTACGGATTTCCAACAAACAAATGAAATTTTAAATTTGTTTCGATCTCTGTTTAAATAATTGACTCAACAATTGGCAATTTATTTGTACAATTAATTCTGTTCCCATGGTAAGAAGTCTAACTACGATTACGACCAAACTTACTAGTCCACAGAAAAAAGAAACAGAAAAGAAAATTACAAGTTCTGACCTAATCCAACGCTTTCCTCGCTTCATAACTGGATCACCGAAGATACCGATCCTAGACAAATAGCCACACTGGGGTCTGGTTTCTCTACTTCAACACGAACAAATTTCCTTTAGTAAAATGGTGGAAAACCTTCCCATACGCATGGGAAACATGTTACAGGTTGTTAATCAGCTTGACAATAAGTTAACTCAGGGGATGTCCATGTTTACAAAAATTGAAACTTTACTTAAAACAGATTTACTTATATAAAAATTGTCTTCATTGGAATCAAAGCAATTTTTGATGGTGAGAATCCCGATTCTCCAAGTGATGACCAGATCGAATCTTGTGTTAAAGAACTTGCTACTGCATTATGTCCAATAGATCCGGAAGAAGAAACGATGCATATTTTTATGGAGAAAGATACTCTTTTAAATTGCTTGAAGATAATTTTGAATGGAATCCATAGACTCCTTTCAGATAATTGGCAGCCACAAGGAAACACTATTGAAGATTACATTCCGCAAATAATTCAAAGGCTTTCTTCACCAGACACTGGATTAGAGTCATCCATTTGCGTGTTGATTTCCGATTACTGAATCATGAGGATGAAATCCAAAGACTAATCAATTCTAGAATACTCCCTAGATTGAAACAATTGATTGACACTAATGATATGAGTCTTCTCAAACCAGCACTGCTACTGTTGGCTGAAATTTCATTTGGCAGCATTGATAAGAGAAATATAGTACTTTAATCAGGTTTCATTCCGTCCTTGAATGTGTTACTTAAGCACTCAGATAACAATGTTAAACATAACGCAATTAGGGTTATTCGAAAGGAAGAAAGACAAAAAGATAATATTCAAGTCCTTCTTAATACAGATATCCTGCCTGAAGTAATAACAAAACTTAGAAAACACAAATCAAATGATCAAACTACAGCGGCTCATGTTGTGATCAATACCATAAAATGTGGAGCAACACAAC
>JAGDQP010008185.1:37161-47849 GCA_022664845.1 Lepisma saccharinum
ATAATGTCGCTACAAAATCATGAGAATCAGATAATTCGAGATTACTGAATCAAGTTTATGAATGCCTTACATCAACACGATTGGATAGCCCGTTGGGTCCTTCAATAAAATAGTTCTTTATTGGCTTGATATTATTTTCTTTTATAGCTGCCCTTTAAATTTTGTAACTATTTTCTCCATATATTTGCTTTGAAGAATTGAATGTTATATTGACAACATTTTTGTTAAACTGTTTGTGCACGAGATGTAAATTCTAAATGAAAAATATTGTCATGTTTCTGTAGTTGTATGTGAAACACAAATATCTACTTATTGGATTCATTAGTAAAACAAGATATCCTGAAATATACAATCTTATGTAAATATATTTCTTTCTTTATTTTTTTAAATATATTTTCAGCTACTCTTTGGAAACTCTCCCGAATCGTTCAAAAGAGTGAAGGCTAGGTTGGTTTGAGTTAGCTTAACTTAATATTAGTTAGTTTAAGTCGTCTTTAACTGGGCTCAACGTCTCTAGACCTTCGAAATCAGATCCGAAATAATGTACTGAAGATTGTAATTTCTCATTCGGTTAAGTATTAACAGAGTATCCATATTGCCAAGAAATCTTTGACAAATCTTCCTGAAGGACTAAAGATATCTTCTGGTCTGGTCCATACTTTGATATCAGATACCAGCTTGTGATCTCCCCTAGATGAGATGCTTAGAGAACATAAGTACAATTTTGAACGTATAATGAGTATATAGAACGCTCAAATACACCTTAAAGTTGTGGATACAATTTTGGAACACATTAAAAATCTTCTTTAGAACATTTTCAGCTGTGCTTGTGTGACGGTCGTTCGAACACTTTTAGTCTTGGCGTCGAACACTATTCACCTCACTTCCTCCCGAAGGAGGACCGTGAGATGTGAAAGGCAACGTGGGTTTACAAGCTAGGTCGAAAGCGGACCTAATACTTGCGACTGATTGTCGCAGAGATCTCGAGTGTAAGATTTATTGTATACCTCGCGAGCAAATGGTTGTTGAACGGAGAAACCGATAAAGAGTTCACTGCTCGACGGAGAAATTTGGATTTTATAATATAGTCACGATCGATTTCGATATGCGTAGATGACGGTAGGGTGGAAAGAACGATCGAAAATGAGATAGAAAAAACACTTTAAATTGTCAAGAAAACTGATAAAATGAACAAAAATCACAATGGGTGGAATGCGCCCAAAAATTGTGATGATTACGCCTATAAGTACTGAATACCAAGTTGAGTATCAGGTTATTCACTTTTGCCAGAATATTGGACTATGACTTCTAAGACTTCGTTTATCAATACTTTTAGGCAAAACAGACGTTTCAGACTACCTTCAAAACACTTTATTAATATATATATATAATCTGGTCCAGTAAATCATATGTATATAAAGAAGTTGCGCCACAGAGACAGCAAATTTCAGGGGGGTGTCCGGACCCTCATGGTGGAGCTAAGGTGCTAAAGGACCGCAGCACGTGCCCCATATTCCGCAATTGTGCTTGAGCGGTGTCACATAAATTGACTATTCCAAGGTCGACGGTTCGAAAAGTTCTCCGGTCCAATTTACACTGTTACCCGTACAAGACCCACACTATGGAACAACTAAAACGTCATCATCTGCTGCAAACGCTGTGATTTTTATAATCGGTTTTTGGCACGGATAGAAGAGGTCGTGCAGTATTCTGTGATCAGACAAGGTGAATTTTACACTGAAAGGTGTAGTGAATACGCAGAACTGTCGCAAATGGGTTTCGGCTAAACAACATATTCTGCATGAACAGCCACTTTGCGTTCGTGAATGTGTGGTGTGAATCCAAAAATATTTTTACATTTGGTCCATTTTCCTTTCGAAATATTCTTCCGAAGATCCTTTCTAATATTGTTCTCCCAAAGACATCTCAGTCTTTATATTGGCCTCTTTCCATTCGGTTTCCCAACCACCATGAAATATAGTCTTCGTTTCTTCCTCATCCGAGTTACATAGTCTGCTAACCTTAGCCATCGTATTTTTTTTTATTATTACAATACCAGGTGAATTGTTATTATTATTATTATTGAAACATTAGACTAATTTCAAGAACAATGACATACAAATTATGCTTTCTATTCTGCATCCTTCAAACGAAATTACATTCCAAATACACTGCTCACCATGAGAAATGCAACACCAAGAAGGATACATCGGATTAATGCAGATTTTGCAGAATATGTAGAGCATGGAAATATAAAAAAACTGATTAGCAGGACAGCTCCATGTATATCAGAAGCGCTGGGTATCCCATTTAGAAACAGCAATCGGAGGCAGGCCAGAGAGCCACAGTGTGGTAGACGACTCGTGAGCGTGACGTGAGTGTGTGTATATATGGTCGAAAGATGACTCGTCGTTGAATGCGACAGCACTGCTTCCAGGCTTCTAACTTTGATCACGGAAGAATTGTGGCACATCACGAGTGCGGTTTATCCTTCCGCGATACTGATGCCATATTGGACGAACTGCGTCCACAATGCAGCATATATGGACTCAACGCTCCACAAAGGCACTACGCAACGATCGCGCCATACCACGAGCCGCGAGGACAGGTGCCTTCTGCGTATGGTTCTGGCGGATGTTGAACAGCGCCCAGTGTCCCCACGAACAGTTCTACGTCGTCTGGTAGAGCGGGGCATATTTGCACGGTGCTCATTGCTGTGGCATCCGCTGACTGCACAACATAGATATGGGCGCGCGAACGTCGCGCATGGAGAGCCCAAGGGTAGGACATTCTCTTTTCAGATGAATCTCGCTTCTGTCTGCAGCATCATGATAGTCTCAATGAATTTGGCGGTTCCATGGTACTAGACTGGGCGACGCCTGCGTCTTGCATCGCCATGGCAGCCTGGCACCGTGTGTTATGGTGTGGATTGCTATTGGATTCCGTACCGGTTCGTGTCTCCTGCACATTGACGGACATGTGACCAGCCAATGGTACATCGACAATATGTTGGACCCGGTTGTGGTCCCTTTAGTGTAGGCCCTGCCGGGGACCACATTTCAGCAGGATAACGCAAATCTGCATGTTGTACGTGATGTCCTACCCTTCCTGGCTGCACATAATGTTCCCCTGCTTGCTTGACCGCACGATCACCTGATTTCTTACCAACTGAACACGTCTGGTCCATGATTGCACAACACCTTTCACGCCAGCGACCTCCCCCAACTACAGTTGATTAGCTCTGGTATCGTATCGAAAACGCATGGCTTGCAATACCGAAGGGCATCCAAGGGCTCATCCTCTCTATGTCTCGTAGTGTTGCCATCATTCTGAAGATCCATCGCGGAGCCACGGGCTACTGACCTTCAGTAGTTTTGTTCCGCTGTCGCCATGTTGTCACACATCGCCCAGAGCGATATCTATCTCCCAAATTTGAGGCAGCACTTCTCTTTTTCTTGGTATTGCATTTTTAATGGCGAGCAATGTACTTCAATACAAATTATATAAGTTGTAGTGTCCTATCACAAACATAATGAAACAAAATAATAATAATTCATTACGGCGCATATTTGTAGACATCTTTGAAAACGTGCATGATTGGTGATAAGCGCTACGTGGTTTACAGATTATTTTAAGCAAAGTAATAAATTGTATACGCCGTGTTCCAAACCCGGAAACCACATTTGCCAGTCAATTATCCTAATGGTAACTATTCATAGAGGCCTAGAGTCATTTCGGTTCCGAGTTCTTTTCCCTGCATACTGAACTAGCCGAGGTTAAAACATATCTTAGTCATACCCCATTTAAGTTATTGCAGAAATTCAGTTCAAAAAAAAAAGAATGCTTTATAATATGCAAAGAGAGGAGCTAATATAATTTTTTATTATTAATTTCTAAGAAGCATTTCGTTAAGAATTTACACTGACCTTACGCATATTCTAGGAAAGGACAACAAATACATAATGTAGATTGAAAAGGCAGGATGTTATGGCCAGGAATGTGTACTGAAATTACTATAAGCTATTTTTTTTTTACTGTACACAAGTTCCCCAATAGTAGACCGGATGTTTGAAAAAAGATATTTGACGAAAGGAAGAGAAAACATGGTTCCTATTTTGTATAGCCGAAAATTAACCAGAATGTAACAAGGGCATTATTTTCTTTTTAAAAGATAATTATCTTATTTTCTTCTTGGAACAAGTTTGTCAACAGAATTGTAGAGGTAGAGGTTCAGACTTATTTTTTTTTTCATATTTGCTTATTGTCCTTTATTCCTCCTGATGTTTGTATAAACTAGTTAATGGTCACCCAAAGATCCAGTTGATTTTCTTTTTTTAATCTTCTTCTTCTTCTTCTTGTTTCAAGTAGGAGCCAACCATCTGTTAGGGTTCTTCTTCTTTTTCTTGATTTAGGATCCTATTATTT
The DNA here is from genome assembly GCA_022664845.1 of Lepisma saccharinum. Classification (NCBI taxonomy): domain Eukaryota; kingdom Metazoa; phylum Arthropoda; class Insecta; order Zygentoma; family Lepismatidae; genus Lepisma; species Lepisma saccharinum. Next base: position 41,587 of record JAGDQP010008185.1, read on the forward strand.
TCTTGCTACTGTGTGAGCGCTACTGCTTTTCTTTTGATTTCTACCCAAATCATTTCTTTTTTAGATTTGTTCTCAATTTTTTTTTCTCTCGAAGTGACAAAGAATTTACAAGGTTGTTTCTTAGATATTATTTCTTTTTTTTTTCTTTTCTGTTTTTTTTTCACTAAATAAAAAAAATATAAATCATGGCACCACTGGGACAAATTATACTTTCACAACCAAACGTATGATTTGTACCTCTTCTGATTGATGGTTAGTTTGTACTGTGCCAACGAAGTTTTTAATTCTTTTTTGCTTCTTTTACCTGTGTTAACTATTTGATGGCACTTCCGTCGATTTTTACCGAAACGAAGAAAGGAATTGGTAGAAAAAAAATAACGAAAGAATGACTTGTGTACATTCACAGGAGAAAAAAAATTATAACAGTGTATTCATAACAAAAGGAGATACAAGGAACAGCTGTTTGATGCATGAGTGACATTGTGAGAAAGATTTAGTCTATGGTTTATTTTATGTGTTTGCTTCGTAATGTCATACTTCACGACACATGCATGGATTTCTTTTATTTCCTACCAATTTCCAAAGTATGTTGTTTGTATTATACGTATGTATAAATGTGTATGTAAGAAATTTCGTTAACAAGAAAGGAGAAATATTTTCTTTTCTGAACAACGTAAAGTATGAGAATTGGGTTTCTATGTCTGGCTAACTTCTATGTCTGATAAAGTAAACCCATCGAGCTCTACATTAACGATACTGGTATTCGTATTCGTATTTTGTAGTCTAGCGCGGAAATGGCTAATTATGCCCATCCATTGCGCGTTCGTTTTAATAATTGCTGTTTTATTATAATATTTATAATATAATATAGTTTTACAGTCTAACAGTCTTAATAATTGTTTTAAGGTCAGTTATTTATTGGTTGCTATGGTTTCTGTCCGCCATCTCTTGTCACTGTCGCATTTGATGTTGTTATCACAGTTAATTTTCAATTTTCTTGATGTAAAACTACTATTATATAAAACACTGCAACACTTAATAACACTACTGAGTAAATTTTCTTGAAGGAAAGGCCGAAAAAAACTTGGGAATGTTCTAAAAAATACACAAGAGATTTCAGCAGCTTTCTTCTAGTAAGCCACCATCTTGTCAACCTTTCTAACGATACTGGAGACTGCTTAATGTCGATAGATAGACGACAGAGCAAATATTTAAACTCATTTCTACACTTCAAGTTTAATCCAATGTGGACCAAATTTTCAGTTCTAATTCAGTTTTATGCACTTATTGTCGCCGTGAGGCCCGGTTTTTTTAAGTCTTAATTCCTTAGTTATTCATGTAATAGTATAGAGTACTCTGCATATAATAGAAAATATTGTAAATAATATTTACGTTCTTTGAAAGAATTAAGACATAAATAAGAAAACTGGCCGCACAGCGATATCAAACTTAGAAAACTGAGTTAGAACAGAAATTTTGGTCCACATTGTTTTAGACTGGAAGTAGACAAACGAGACTAAGTGTCCTCTCCGTTCCCTGGCTTCATATATTCATGATATTTTCAATGGAAGCAGCCAGTCTAGTATCGAATTTAGATAGAGGCAATTGAATAAACCAATGACGATGTTATGTGTAATCCCAAGTAGACGGGCTCACGATCAGTCGGAACTGTACTTGTCTCGTAATTAGGGGGTCTTGGGTTCAAACCGCAGGACTGGACATCCTGATCGAGGTTTCTTCTAGATTCTCCACAATCATATCATAAAAATACTGAGCTGATACATTTAAATAAAGCTCTACCCTTGCTATTTCCTTTCACTTGGATGTTTGCTTGTTATGACTGAGGAAAAATAAAAAAACAGTCACTATCGAACCCAGGACCTCCCTAATTCAAAGCGTATTGACCAATGTGGACCTCTACAATTGATGTGTGCTGAACCAAAATTATTTGAAAACTGTTTTCCAGTAGCAATAGATAGTGTGTAAATCATTAGGGTCTACCACAGTGTAATCAGTAGAAGATTACTCTCACAATGCTATGAAAAGTGCCAAAACGGCCCTTGTCCACAATAATTGAAACTTTGAAGTATTGAGGATTACTGAATTCATTTCATTATTTTTTAACACATTAGTAAGGTTTTATGGTTCCAAAATGTCTGCCAAATCATTTAAATATCATACGAAAGTAATGTAAAGCAAAAGTTAACAACAAAAATTGTCTATATTTTAACCTTCCCAATCTTCTTATAGCTCTAAAATTTCTCCCATTATTTCTAAGATATGCTGAAAATTTTCCCTAGCTTTGAAAAATAAGAAGTGTATAACAAGTGTTTTCCTTCGATTTTCCAATATTTATCGTTTTGGACAGCGATCGTTTTGAAAATGGACGATCGTGAATAAGAAACTCTTCTTTCGTGTTGGACAAGAGAATTAGTCACTCAATAAAAGTACACTGTGTTTGAGTAATTCATCTTAATGAAACTCAATATTTATTTATCAAAGGTAAAGCATAATTTGACATATTGAACATGCATTTCGTTGGCTTTTCTTTTTCTGTTTGTATCCATGCGCGCCGAGATAAATAGTGCCAATGCCTTTGCTTTTGCTCAGAAAAGAAAGTGATGGTAAATTTCATAAATAATCCTTTGCTTTGGTGTCCGAATAACTTAAACGTTACACGATCAATGAATGCGTCATTCAGTGCCGGACCTAAGGGGAAAGGGGGCAAGCGCCCCAGGTGGCACGTTTAGGGGTAGCAAACCACTAAAAATAAAAAATAAAAAAGGGAAGTAAAATCGCATATTAAATTGGAATTGGCCGAAATGTCTTCAAAATTTCAATATCGGTGCGCTAAGACATTTTTTCATGTTATTCCATACAACCTGCCTTCATCTCTAAAATTAAAAACCGCGATTCAAGTCAGATAGACAGGTCTACTGCCTTACTAGAGTTAGTAACAGCGATGACACGACAGGCTCCAGAGAAGAAAACAAAAGTACACTACGTGATGCGAGACAATGTTGTGGCCGTCGCGTCGGCTGCTCGTGTTGTTGGGCTAAAAACGATGGAAAGGGTGGCAAAATTTAACGTTGTCCTCCTAGGAATATTTCAAGATCCGCCACTGGTGTCATTGCAAAAACGGATTCAAGTCATTTTAAACAAACTTTTGTGAAACTAAAATTAAATAATTCGCACGATAACGATCAGAAATAAAATAATCAACATTTACTGGAAATTATGATTAAAATAAACAGTCCTTAAAAGCAATCTTAAGAAGAAAATTATTTATTTAGTGTATAGAAAATATCAACATTTAATGTTTAGAAACAGTGAAAGACCATCTTTCTCCAATGACACTTTCAAGTGTGCTGTTAATGTCTGCCCGCGGATGTTTTTATCAGAAATGAATGCTGTGGGAATTTAATGTCAAATATTCACGCCGTTTACGAATAAGTTGTATGGCAATTAAAAGTATCGGTCAAAATCATTTGAAGCAAACAGTCTGACAAAAATATCGATTTCCATATTGAAAATTCAACAGTACAGGAATCCTGTGTACTAGAGCAATTCCACGCCTCACGCACTGACATTCGGAATACACTTTTCGACTCCAATTGCCTTGTAACATCTCAAACAAATTTTTAAAAAAAAGGCAACTTAAGCACATAGAATGATAGAGGAGACACTGCAAATCAGGTCCCCTGTGTAAGAACATGTAAACAACAAGAATACCATATATTTGTCATTTAATGTTAAAGTTTCCATCAAGAACTGACATTTTTGCAACCCGCACTTACACTCTGAGATACATTTCCCCCCAAATTCTCTGAAAATATGGGCGCAACAAAATTTCTAATATACCATATCAAAAAGGAATAGAAAAACTATGCTAAGTTTAACTTTTATTTATAAAAAATCCACAATATGTATATGTAATGAGAGTATGGGAACATCTAGTTTCGCGAACTTGCACCTACGAATTATATTAGATAATTTACCTTTTAAGTATTACTTTATTTTTTGTACATTCTCATAGAAATAAACTAATGGACTCAATTACCAATCCTAGAGAAGATACCACAATAAAATATAATGCGTGCCCAAAATTATTTTATTTCAAAACTTGAACATTTTAAATAGACATTAGAGTAATTCCACGAATATGTCAAGCCCAGTAATAAAAAGTCAAACGTACTGTGAATATTTGAAAATTAATGAAATCAGTTCTTGAAAGGTATCCAGGGCGGCAGTGTAGGGGGTGCCAAATGAAGATAAGCAGGAGGTTGTACACTTTTGTTCAGCATTTGACTCTAACGCATCAAATGAAAGCAATTTACTTTTCATCAAATATTCTGCAGCGTACAGTACATTTTATCATCTGGAGCGTCATGAACTGGCATAATTATTATGCAGTTGATTTTCATAATGGTTGCCAGGCTGTAAGGAAGATTATCAAGAAACAAACGAATATAGATAAGAACGAAGTTTAATATATCATTTAAAAAAATCCTACATTTTTAGGTGAATAATTCACTGTCAAAACGAAGTAAAATTGTACCTAAGGTTTTTATTTTTTAAAAATAACTCCAAATCAGAAGCTCATTGCGTATCTGTACTAATGACTTTTTAAATTTTCTTTGTGTAAACATGCATAGTACACCTTCCAAGGATCAATTACACTAATAAAAATAGTTCTACGTTATGTTTTAGTTTTTACTATTAGGTATGGCATATTCGTGGAATTGCTTAATAATACGTCTTTCCTTACAAGAAAAGAGGTATATTTTTGTACTCTTTAAAAAACTCAACTTTTGATCACGTCTATATTTTGTCACCTCGGATCAGTATGAGTAAATATTTCCTACGTTCATTAAAAAATATGTGCGCTTATTAGTATGAAGCTTAAATTGTAGAAGTGAATTTTAAAAAATCAGTGGAGCTGACATAGAAAATCGAACTTCTTTGCGCCAGGTCTCAAGAAAATTCATGCATAATAAAATTGATCAGGCATGTTTGTCTAAATGACATTAAAAATTCTTAACTAATAAATATTAAACATGACTTTAATTTTTTTTTTAAAGATGATTACATACTACGAAAAAGATCACACAAGCAAGAGTAATTAATACATGTTTCTGCTTTACATCTTTCTTTTTCTTTTGTAAAAGAGATGGGAAAAGTTATTTCAATTGTTAATTGTTTTGCTTTATTTTTTTTGTTTTGTACAAGAGATGGAGAAGATCAATAAACAATGATAATATGGATGTCAAATTTTAGGTTTTAGAACCCCAAAATTTTGCATACGCACTATATTTTGTAGTGATATCTTATCTAGATTTTGTAAACAAAAATAAAGAAATTTTTATAAGGTAAATCATTTAAAAATTTAAAAAATTAATAGATTTCAGTATGTACCGAAGCGATGGACCAGTATGTGACGCTGTGTTTTTCTTTCTGTACGCTGTTCATATTGACATATACTACAGTATTGTTTCGTATGAAAAATAAACGTAAAACATTCCCCTTTTTAAGTAGTGCTTTTACAGTATACGTGACCGACAACGTGATTCCCAACATCCCTTCTATCACACTATGTACTCCATCCACCTTTTTTGAACTTGTCAAAGATGTTATACCGTAATTACAGTCGGAAAATGTATTCCAAATGTCAATATGACGCGTGGAATCACTCGTATATAAATAATTGACGAAATATGGCCAGCTTACATTCTAAAACTTTCAAAAGACTTACCAAAAAGAACTCCCAATTCATCATGTCAACTATTTTTTTCCCCTCAAGCAACGGAACTAATTCAAAAAGTACACAAACACAATATTTATTATTTTATAAGTTTAAGTTTAAAAATATTTTAAGCTTCATTTTGGTGATACTTGGGCAATTACTATACAAATACGATTTGAGGACAAAAAAAAAAAAAATGTGGGGAGGCTTTGCGCTTAAATGTAACTGTATTTTAATGACAAAATATACTCTTAATTTCTTGATTAAACAGCCTTTGAAATAGGTTTTCTTGAAAAAGGCAGTGTATTTGATGAAATCCATGTCAATAAGACTATGTTTGATGATTCACTTGAAGGAAATATCAGCTTTAAAATTTAAAAGCAAATATATCGCTTCCCCTTCTGTCTTTTATAATAATGTTATTCGTTTTTCGGAGGAATGTAATACACACACACACCTACACACAGACACAGACACACACACACACACACACACACACACACACACACACACACACACA
>JAGDQP010008185.1:47859-64041 GCA_022664845.1 Lepisma saccharinum
ACACACACACACACACACACACACACACACACACACACACACACACACAAAAAAAAAAAAAAGGTTCTTAAAATTGAGAAAAAGTTTTATCTGTGCATCGAGGAACAATTTTCTTAGAAATGAGATATCAGTATTGTCATTTAATTAAAAATAAGAGCATGTCGGTTTGGGAAAAAAAAAAGATCAGTTATCTTATTTCAAAACCGGTATGCTCTCATTTTAAATCCTCATATCTCATTTCAAAGAAAATTGTTCCTTTGGTGCACAGATAACAACATTTTTTATTCTCGCAATTTCAAGAAACTTTTTTTTTACTGTGTATAATTTGTTAGTATGAGGAAGTTCAGCAATGCTATCTTAAAAGACTTCCGCTTGGAAAAAAAAAAGGAAAACGTTTTACGTCATGCATCCGCACGTTTAGGTTCCTTTAATAGCCATCATAACAACAGACCTGAAGTATGAACAAAATATATATTTTTAAAAGTTGCTGGAAGTTGGTGTTTCTGAATGAGGGGGAAGGTGGAGGTAAACAAAATAAATCATTACTATGAAAGAATGGAGAAGTGAAAAAAATCTCACAAAGTAATAATATAAACGACAATAAAGTGTGAAAAAAAATGAAAAAGAGAAAAAAATGATGAGATGAATAATGTTAAAATCCCAGGTAGAGAAAAAATACGAGATATACGAAAGAGAGAGACTAGCTATAAGCACGACCGATTTCAGGTGACCTGTGTATCTACTGGATGACCAGGATATACAGGTCAAAGGTCACGCCATAAGGTCACAACGACCTCGACGTAAAAGACTGGAGAAGGGAGGAGGGTGGTGGGTTTGCTGCTAAAGGAACCAGTCCGTTTGCGGGCCTCTCTAGTATCATATGCTGAAAAGAAAAAAAAAACATGTATTTCAAAAAGAACAGAGCAATATAGTGGGTATCTCTCCCCCACCTTTTCCACTACTGCCCGCCCCTCCACACATTGTGCACTAAGCAATAAGTAGTTTCGTTATAAAACAGCAAAACTGGAAGCCTGTTTCGCGACTTGTCCAAAGATTTATACTGAACTCCCTTCCGCCCCCCGCTCGCAAATCTCTCGACTTTGGTTTAAATCCTTTCTTATTTGTAGCCGAGAAAGGGAACAAGTGTTTAAATAAAAAAGAGAAAGAAAATGAATATATATATATAAAACATATAGCTCAAGCATCTCTTTATTGCGCAAATACCAAAGCAGAAAATACTAAAACAAACCAGAATTTATTTCTCCCCCTTTTCCCACCTCTCTTCTAGATTCTGGCCTTTGCGAAATTCTCTAAAGAATGTTGCTGCATGTTCTTAATTCATAGTCTTATCATAAGCTATAAATTTTGGGGCACACAAGTAGAAAGACAGGGAAAATGTGTTGTATCTGTATATTATGAAGTAAAGAGACTATAAACGTGTAGGGCATCACACAGCACGACCTTCGTAAGTGTGTGTGTGTGTGTGTGTGCGAGAGAGAGAGAGAGAAAGCGGTTTACACACACATGTATATATATATATGTATGTATGTATGTATGTATGTTAATTTTTAACTCCTTCATTGCATTTTTTCTAAATTATATGAAGCCACTTTTCTTTCACACCTTGAAATTTGATACACTGGCAATTTATATAATTTTTTTATTTGAATTTAAGATGATAATTTATGAAAATTATATGTACTTAGTTAAATGTGACAAAGTTTATGAAATAATGCTTTTCGATACGTAGAACGAAGAAAAAGAAACAGTAATGTAATATCAAATTAACTAAGTGTTGATGTTCAGAATGTTTATTATAGATAGCATAGTTTTCTTTTATGTTTTGAAATATTTGATATCTTTATCATCTTAAAGCTAAATATTGGTAGAACAATTTAATTTATTTTTGTAAATTTGGAAGGGAAAACGAGGGAACAAATACATTGCCTAAATACCCACTTTGATGTATACTATGCAAGCTGAATAAGAACAAATAGCCGCCATTTTGGTATGACCATAACTTAATATCCTGGAACAAAAACATTCTGGATTGAATTTTACCGGCCAAATCGAATGCTCTCTGTATACCGAAAATTCAATAGACTTATCCCTATATAGTAGGATGCATAGAAAAAAGTTTGATTTCACGTTGACATCAGCATTGCATGTCCACCCTTTCAACAGTTTATTCAACAATTATTAATTAATTATTCAAACGTTTAAACTTTGAATACAATGTAGAAGAGGCGGCCATTCTACGGTGTTATCAATGTAAAATCAACGACAGTAAATGTGCATCACTTGGTCACATTCTTGATGCTAACTAAATCTTGGCAAAAAAAATATTCAAAATCTTGACAAAAATGGCTTCCGTAGACGACCTATTTTAACCTAACTCTTTTTTATCATAACAAGACCAGAACTTTCAGGTCAAGGCAAAACTAACAAAACCAAGATGGTTCTAAAAAAATCAAGAAAAACAATACTATTGTCAGTCACGTCCCGTCTCGATATCATTCCTGCCAAACTATGGTGCCGGTATACGTGTACGAGAGCTTGCAGAAAAAATCGGCAAAAATTAATGTAAAATTAAACCGAAATGAATACAAATTTTCTGGAATGTTCTTTGATGACAGAGTGCAAACTTATGGGAGCAATAGTAGACTTATCCCCTGTGATTATGTTAAACATTAATTTCACTCTAATGATAGTTTCCTGGAAGGGAGAAAAGGTAATCAATTCTGTAATTGTCTACTTCTTTTTTTTTGGATATGTTTACACGTCAAAAACATTTAATTCAAGTCTTTTACTTGGAAAGTAGTGAATGTCTTTTCCCCCCCTATTGCGTCGGGGAGGATCTGGCACCTTATGCGGTACCTTCGACTAACGACTTGCGATACGCCAGCTGTAAAAAAAATTGAAAGCCCCTGCACTAAAGTGTATCAATCTACAACTTATCGCACACGCTATTAAGGAAAGCAGTAATTATATATTTCAATGCATCATGAAATGCATACTCCTCTTCCGATGCGTTCTATTTTCTGTGTATTAAGGTAAGTACTGGTGCTGTTAATGTCGATGCAATGTTGATAATGGAAGAAATATCGGACATAGAGAAGTTCAAATGGAAACTGCGGATTCTAAACCATAGTCTTCCTCTCTAATATGCGTGGGAGTGTGTGTGTGTGTGTATTACAAAATCGCATGCCTATACTACACAAATAACAGAAGTTAATATACATCGCAAAACCTTCTTCCTCATCTTTGCACCTTAGACTGGAATGCAGCTCTGTGATATAGGATTACATATGTACATTTATAACACACGACATACATTACATACATGCCTACACTTCATTGTTCATATCATTCGGAAGAACACCAAAGAAAAAATAAATAAATATGATGTAGACGATAAGAAAACATCCAACTCTTGTAACATCAAGACATACATATGTATTGTATTTCCCCCCTTTACATGAACAGGAGAATGTGGTCCATGATCCTAGGTGAAAGATAGAAGAAAGGTAAGTTGTCAGTTGAAAAATATATGGTCTAGGTTCCTCTCCTTGTCTCTCTTCTGCCAACGCATTCAAACAATGAAAGGCATGTGCCATGGGGGGGAAGGGGGTGGGATGTAAAATAGTAGAATGTATTTTGTGATTAATGTTGAGGTCAGCTGGGCCATAAGAGACTATATTAGGGCATCGCATGCTTTTTTTGTTTGTTTTTTTTACCGACCTGCTTATGAACAGAAACACTAAATTGGGATTTATTAAGTTCTTTCCGAATCCAAGAGGTTTCGGAATAAATATACATAAACACACACACATATATATATGCATGAAAATATATTTGTTTGCCCTAAATGCAAATTTACTTTTTCATTAATGATATGGAAATGTTAATTGGATAGATATCTTGCATCAGAACTTTATTGTTTTTATGTTAAAAGATACGTCTCTTAATGCAGGTCAACCGTCATCACTAATAATCATAAAATGGACAAATAAGCTATTCAACATATATTCTAGCCAATACTTTGAATTTACATCACAAGTTCTTTAGAAGTTAACAACGTCCTACTTTTCTTAAGCTACAGCGCAATAAATGATATCACCGCCTCCGTCTAGGAACAAAATCTGTTTGAGTCCTACACGCTAAAGTAGAAATGGAGATTGCCATTAACGTGCGGATTTAAGGGGGTTTCATTGCATAAATCAAACAAAAGCACTAATATTAAGTTCACCTCGAAATATTTCTGATGCTTGTGCTTGTTCAATATGCTTGTAGAAATAAGGGAAACAAATTTAGCCAGAATTTACCGCGAAAAAAACAAAACGAAATTTCATTGATCGTTGCCACAAGTGCTCAAAGCTGACGATGTCTGTTATAATTCGACTTTGGATTATTTGTATTGCAAGTTCGAAGATTAGGGAATTATGAATATTTACTTTGAATAATTTGTTTTGTAGATTTGGAACATTTTGTTACATTATAGTTTATTCATTTATAAGAGAAAAACACAATTGAGGTTGAATTAGTGAAAGCAGACTTCAGGACTTTACCAACGCAGGGTATTTTCTATGTTCACCTTCGTGTAGGGAACTGATAAAAAAACTTATACAAACAAGGAAAATGTTAGAATTGTCTTAAACCAGACACATCCCAAGCAGTTGGTTTCAGGGAGCCCAGCGCCCTCAATGGGGCCCCAAGGCCTGTCCGGGTGTGAAATTTACGTAAAAAGCATATAATTTTGCCAAAAAATATACTAATTTCAGGAAAAATGTTGAAATTTGGGGAGTCCGGACCCCAGGAACCCCTTCTGCGTCCCTGTCTTAAACATCAAGTCAGCTAAGTGATAGAATTAGGAAAATGTAAAACTGAATGTATTGCATGTCCTTCTCATTAGGCCAAGAGGCTTATGGTTTAACCTTGAAGTACGTTAACAATTGAAGAGCGGAAATGTCAAATGTTCTAAGTGCCTTTTTTAAAATTACCACAAGCATGTTCGATGTACCCTCCTCATCCTTGTTCCAAGTGCCAAATCAATCAGGAAGAGGTGAAAACAATCACATTATATTGGAAGGTGTACATTTAATGAAGTTAAATCTATTCGGATTTCTGCTTCTCCTGTAAAATTTCATATTTGGCACTTAGAACGTTTGGCATCTCTACTATTGAATTCTTGTTAATTATATTTTTTGTTATGTTGTGACAGGTTATTATCTGTATTTATTGTAGATTTATATCAGGTTAACAATAAATTTGGAATCTTCCAACGGCAAATACATGCAAGTGTCATAAATGTTCAAGAGAATTTGGTGTCTATACAAGGCGTTGCGATAGAGGACAACGTTCTAGAAACAGTCTAGAAACTTCTACTTCGAAAATTTCTGTTCAGTATAACTCAATTAATCTAGCAATCATCCAATCGACTCACTATGAGATAACGATATAAGTGATTTCGATGACTCTGTGAACACTAATAATGCAGTTAAAGATTCTGACATAAGTTATCAACAGATACTTACCAAGTCAGACATTCCCTTAATCTGTATCTTGAATAAAAATAACAAGTTTTCCTTGAATATGTAACAATAATCAGAATCCCACGCAAAAACTAGTAAATAATGATCATTAGTGGTCTAAATAAATCCTATTGTACAGGGCAATATTAAAAATAAACTTAATGAAAGGAAAAATATTAGATAATCAAATATCACATAATGAGGACAGCAATGTAAAATACACATTTATTACACGCTTTTTATCAACTTGCTCTGTAATCATGTTACATCTCTGGTACAAATCTTGCAACGTCAATTTAACTCATTTCCCGACGTCATACAATGATGAAATTTTGCACAGCGATGTAAGTCGGGTGACAATATGACATTCAATTGTTACTTTCATATATAATATTTCTGTACATGTATATATTTTAAAAACATATTTTAATATTTTGTTATTCCAGACTTCTATATCCTAAAATAAATACTAGCCTGCACCGTGGCTGGGTTTGGCTGGTTGCAGAACACTTTAGGATTTGGACCACAAAATATTAGCTGGAGAAAAAGTATGAACACCGAAATAACCCGAAAAGAATAATAAATAAAATAAATTAAAAAAGGGGTTTTCTTAAATATAAATTAAAGAATGATTTTTTTTAAAAAAAAAACACGATTTTTTAAGCAAAGAAAAATGTACTAAAAAGTAAAAAATAATAAATTTATGAATCGGAAAATAAAAGCGTGGGTGCTTTAGATATTATGATTTTATGATAAGGTAAGCAAAATCACCCACATTTTCATTTTCCGATTCATAAATTTATTATGTATTTACTTTTTAGTCCATTTTCCTTTGCTTTAAAAAGCGTGTTTTTAAAAAATCCTTTAAAAAAAACTGTAGACAAGAAAGAACGCTTTCTTCAAATGAAGATGTTAAAATATTATGTAATTACGATATCTCTCTTTAAAAGAAATTAAAGATATGCATGTTTTTTAGTACACTTGCTCCCAAGTTCGCCAGGAGTTACCTTTGAAACACCTGCCATAGTAACCATGGTCTATCTTTTATACCCTTGTTCCCATAGTAGTCATGTGCTATTTCGGTATACTTGTTTCCAAGGTCGCCATGGTCTGTCTTTGGTAAATTTGTTTCCAAGGCGATATAGGTTGTTAGTTGTGAGCCATGAAAGATTTATATTTTGTCATTTAATTAATTTTAATAGGAGAAATTTACTTTATTGACATTGTTGGAAATTAATTTGGGAAAATTTACTGTATTCGGCATTTTACAATTGTGAGCGTTTGGCATTGTAATAGGGCAACTTAAAGTTATTTTAAACGTCAGAAATATGGATATAAACAACTTGATTGTTTTGTATTGGTAAAAATTAGTTTCACAAACCAAAATAGAGGACCGTGATGTTGATATCAATTATTTAAAATAATAGAAAGATTTAATTTGAGAAAGAATTGAATTTATATTTAAATGCATTTAATGATATATAGGACTGGGCAAAGTTTCAATAAAAGTTTATGTCAGAATTTTAATGGACAAAGCAACTGAAGTTGCGAATTTGCACAAAGTAATGTTTCCTATGAATGTAAAGTGATGTTTGGGTATTGTTGATAGAGCTTTCGTTTATATTCAATAAATTGTCTGAGAGCGTATTACCTGTTTTCACTTTAATCTCAACGTATTGTTCTGGGATGCGAACGGGACTGCAGTGCCTTACGGCCCTGTTAGTCTTTCTTTGCGTTCTAAGTTTCGATACCTCTTGTGAAGTTGATTTTACGAAAGAGATTTGCTGTAGCCTCCACTGGAATAGGAAGTAGGAATGGTATAAGCAGATTTGGAGCAGGGCAGTCTCTTTTCCCCCGTCACAATTCTACAGAAACCTGCTTAGTTCGACATAAGAATTCAATATAAGAACCTGGAGAAATAAAAAGGTTCCCTGAGTTGGGGCATTGATAGTACATGGAATATTGTTAATCGTCGTATATAGTGTATTTCATTTATTGGTAACGTCGACGCGAAGCAACGAAGATATTACTATTATTATTTTTATATTTCAAAGGTCATCATAAGCTGCTTTTGGTACCCTTGGACCCAAAGTTACCCTGGTCTGTCTTTGGTAAACCTGTGCCCAAGGTCATCATAAGCTGATTCTGGTACGCTTGCACCCAAAGTTACTCTGGTCTGTCTTTAGTAAACTTGTTTCCAAGGTCATCATCAGTTGCTTTTGGTACCCTTGCACCCCAAGTTGCCATGTTCTGTCTTTGACAAACTTGTTTCCAAGGTCGCCATGAGCTGCTTTGGTACACTTGCTCCTAAAGTCGCCTTGGTACGTACATTTGCACTTAAGAGTCTTTACTACCTTTGAGGCCCATTTTTACTGTTTTTCTCGATTTTCTACAAAACTAATCGCTTTATCGAAATAGTGAAAAGTAAGAAAGAATATTATTACTATTTCTCTTGTTTGAACTAAGATAACAATTTGTTACGACTATTATGTGAAGAGTAATTAGCTCGTAGTAATTAATTGCAATTTTATTAAGCTAATTAATTTCATAAAATAGTGGTAACTAATTGTTCTCTGATTCCAAATTCAGGAATTAGTAATAAAGTTCTTTCTTACTTTTCACTATTTCGATAATGCGATTAGATTTTGAAAAATCGAGAAAAACAACAAAAATGGGCCTCAAAGATAGTGAAGACTCGTTAAGGTCGCCATGGGCAATACTTATTACCAGGGTTTCCGCCAGGATTTCAGTTTGGAGGGTGTAAGTGAAGTTTTGTACAGTTTCTATCGATTTTTCACAGCAAAAAATTTAAAGTTGAGAATGTTGTTGAGACTTTAGGGGGTAAACACCCCTCACAGGGACGTTCTGGCGGAATCACTGCTTATTACGCTTGCTCCTAAGGTCGCTGTAAGTTACCTTTGATAAATTTGCTCCCAAGGTGATCCATAAAGAAATCTGACATAACAGAGTGTTTTAAAATTTCACGAACAAATTGTTGGAGGTGATTCCTCATATCTACAGAACTGAAAGTTCATCTGACAATTTTTCGAAATCTGAATAGTTTCGGAGCTACAGGCTACTGAAAGTGTGGGGAAATGAAAGAGCTTCATGTATATCTAACACCACGAACAGTAGAGTCGACGCGGTATTGTACTGCCAAAAACTTTAATTTAATCCTGCTCTATTTGAAAATGTATATTTCAAAAATTCCATGATGAGCGCGCAAGGGACTCCCGGAAGGATGTAAGGGATTCCGGAATATTTTTGAAGTAGAGGTAGGTTGAAATGAGCATGAATTAAACGACTTCCAAAGTGAGTAAAGATGGCATATGTCATCCCGAACATCTCATCAGACAATAATATTCAATGTCCTTGATAAAAAATAAAACTTTCGATGAAATTATGCAATGCTCACTCCTGCTTGATATGCAACCACACTTTTATTTTTATTTTTAAAAAATCGTTCGGTGTATTGAATCTACTTGGGATATCGACTTAGCGCAAACGAGTTATTGTTTCTTGGTATAAAACCGTCCCATTCATGCTCATTTCGACCCATCTTTATTCAGAGAAATTCTGGTAATCCCCTAATTCCTTTGGGGGAATCCCTTGCGCGCGCATCGTCAAATTTTGAAAAAAGCATTTGCGGATAGTGCAGTTTTCAAGTCTTTGACGGTACCATATTACATCAGCTCTACTTTTCCTGGTGTTAGAAATACGAGGCTATAAAGATAATTTTCCCACGCTTTCGGCAGTCTGTAGCTCCGAAACTATTCACATTTCTAAAATTTGTCACAGAAACTTCCGTCTTGTTTTGATGTGAGAAATCACCTCCAGAAGTTTGTCTGTGCAATTTTAAAACACGCTGTATAGAAGAAAAATGAATTAAAAAAAAGAAACATTTTTTTAAAAGAAAAATGTGGAAGTTTTGTAACTTTATGTTATCAATGAAATACAGGTTTTTCGCAAGGAATTTCAGTAACTTTCACTTTAAGGAGAAATTATGCTTTTTAACAAAATCGCCAAGTCTTAATAACTATAATTGCAGTTGATGTACCTACCTTAATTTATAAACTCTTCAGTTTCATAATTAATCTTAGTATTTTTAGTATAATTATACAATTTTTACCGAAGCATAATATTTCCATAAACAATTCTTCAATTTTGTTTCATACCTATGATAATTCCCCCTTGTTAGTCGCAACAGAACCAAAAGTGTTTAATGACATATTTCACCTTTCGTTTGTAATTTTGTTTGGAGTGACTCCACCCCAATTTTCTTTGTTTTTCAGCACTGGAAAATATCTTAACAGCACGAAATCTTAAGTGAAGACATACCATTAAAAAAAAAAATAAAGACATAAGAAAACAAAAGATGTGTTTTGTCAATTCGCCCATTGCACGAAGAAGATTAAGGACTCATGATAAGTTCCAGACCAGAAAGTCTCGTGAATACGTGACATCTTTAATGGCTATGATTTCAAAGGTTCTATCCGCGCGTCAATCACAGGGAACAACTTATTTTCTTTCGAGATCACATGGAGGAGGAACGGAACGAGAAGGTATCTCAAACGACAGGTGTGAGTGTCATGTTTAAATCGTCCCTGAAAAATATCCCTTCGGTCAATAGAGGAGGGGTCATAATCTTCGCCCTTGGACACGACGAAATAAGCACTCCCACCACTTTTTTTTTAAAAAAAAAAAGAAGACGATGGCATCTTTTGGCGCGCATGACCTCCAATCAAGTTTCCTGTCTTGTTAAAGACGAAAATTGACCTGGAACAAACTGCTGGTTTGTTAAAAGGGGAGCGGCGAACTGTGGACGATGCTTGGCTGAAGGGAGAGTGAGAGAAGATATAGCTGTATCTTGTTATATTGAACGCTTCGGGTTACACTTCTTTATTGATCGATCTTCTAGATGTTCATTTTTTTTTTCTTGTTTGTCTCTTGTTCGTTTAGCCAAATACTTAAAAGTTATTAACGACTCGGTGAGGTGACCCTGCATCAGTGACGTCACGATGTTATTTCGTCTTCCACGTGCCCGTATCATAAAATATAATAATATATTACGAAGCGAAATGGTGTGGAAGTTTTACATTAATGACAAACGCGCTAATTTTAATAGCTTTCTTGAATGTCTACGGAAATGAAATGAGTGACTGTTCGCCATAATTTTACATTTTTGGTTGTCTTCATTTATTAACGCTAACACCCTAAGTACTTGTGGTCCAGTGGTTACGGTCGCGGGCATTGAATCGGCACTGAGAAGGCATGCAGGTTCAAGCTAAGACCGTTATCTGCGGTAACTTTTGGATACTAAAAATTTTTAGAGAGAAAATGTTCTTGTAATGAAGGTGGAAATGTATACAAGTTATCAATAGCTGAGTGAATTAGCATAAACACTTTATTCTGTAATCACCACGTTATTGTATCAACCATTTTTTCAGTTGTTTATTTTTAATGTATTGGTGCTCTTATAAAGTATCACTTGTCTTAAAATAAAGTATCTCTGCCTTTGTTATTACCACTAGTGACAAACGGAAGTAGGCCTAACTTCAGAATGAAGCACCAAAATAAAAGAATCATCATTCATCTTGGATGGAGAATGACTATTTCATCTCTTCCTCTTCTTCGTCTTGTGTGACTAAAGAAACGTGACTAAGTAAAATTAGGATGAAGAAGCTATTCCTAACGAAGGTTGAGCGTTAGGATTGCAGATGTCTGAACCATTATTGGCTTAAGGTCGGCAACCCTCCCACCAATAGTTTATTAGCTGTATTTCACGTACCATTATTATTAAAGGGCAGGCATAGCAAACCATTCACCTCCACCAACCTCTCCTCATCCTCAATATACGTACGAAAGGGGTCCTTTACCTAACTTCCCAAAAGGATCCCATTGTTTTAAAGAAATGCATGCGAGTCAACGATTAAAACCCTAACTAGCAAACAAGACGGATGCTTCCTTGCAACAATAGACTTGGAGAGCTGATGGCCAGGACAACGAAGAAGAGGCAGAAGGAATGGGATTTACTCAATGCCTTTGTAGTTAATTGCTTCTGCATTTTCAGGACAGAAGAAAAGGTATCAAAGGCTTATTGGAAAAAGGTGACGAAGAACCTTTGCAAGAAGGCTGTCCAACTAATGCTTTTGGTGTTATTGGAAGTGATCCTTGAACAAGAATAGCTAGTATTAAAAAAAAATGAATGTTGCAACAAACTTGTAATTATCGTCAAACTCAAAAACAAAAGAAGTCTATTGTGTACTTGAGGTGCTTAATCATTATTAACATTTTTGTCGGCCTCTTGTTCCAAGTGAAGGAAGTACAAGAATTTGATGACACCTTCCTCTATACCTACCTCTAGCACGTCGTCACTCTTGGTATTATGTTATGAAGTTACTCTTACTTACATGCGTTCATATTCCTTGTAATTTATTGTATGAAACGTGGCTTTACATGCATTGAAAACTTCATACCGTAAGTTAGTCACTGTATGTTAATTCACAGCGGTATGACTCTTTAAAAACAAATATCTATTACACGCGAACGATTACTTAAACTTAAAATTTTTGCTGGTGTTTGAAAAGTTAATGTGTAACTTTATGAAACAGATGATATTCCTTTATTAATAGCGTTGTACTGTACACCTGCTATCCTTCTTGGAATAGATTTTTGGGTAGGAGACGGGTTATCCGGGCAATGTGGTAATTTAACCGGAATTTATTTTAATCTATTAATTGGGTCGTAAGTAGTGCGTATACGAAGTTTAGTTCACGGCTCGCGGAAATTGCTAAAAACATAGGATAAACCTTACTTTTAGACTCTCTGGTTCCGCCACCTATTCAGCCATATTTACGACATATTCCCTTGTAAATAATTCCCAATGTCACTTCTATAAACATAGTGGTGTCGATAGTCGTGTGGTCTGGGGTGACAGGCCAGCGGTTTCAAGGTTCCGCATGGATGTTTGTGGATTTTAGAAATTTAATAATTAATATCCCCAAGAGATGTCGAAGTTATTAGTTAATAAATGGCCTATAAATACAAATCTTACCAAAGTTCTAAAAGGTGTTATGACGTTGAATTTTTGAATTTTATTTATGGCCTTTAGGCATCTAAGGCTCAGGTCGGGATAGGGGAGGAGAAAGAATTCGGGAAGGTGTCGGCTAAGGCCTATGTTGAAGGTTCCATCCCGGCATTTGCCTGGTGTGACTAAGGAAAAACCCTGGGAAAACTTCAATCAGGATGATCGGTCGCTAGGATCCAACCTAGGACCTCCATAATGCTACACCAACGCTCTACCACCGAGCTACGGCGGTTCGGTGAAAAGCCACATGTTGCTATTATTTCGTTAAATATACACTCGAGTTGATAAGCACAAAGATGCATGGCGACATTTTTAATTTCCATTTCATTTATGGCCTACAGGCTCAGGCCGGGATGGGGGAGGGAAAAAGGATTCAGGAAGGTGTTGCTTGAAGGCACTATTCTGGCATTTGTCTGGTGTGACTGAGGAAAAACCCTTGAAAAACTTCAGTCAGGATAGTCAGCCGGTAGCATTGAATCCACGATGCACCGAATGCTAAGTCAACAGCTGAGCACTGAGCTACGGCCTCTCGGTTACATGGCGGCCTGCGGAGGAACACTAATGGTCTCACTTCGTGCTATGAATGGCACATATTTTGTTACAAAAATCGCGGACATAATGTCAAGTGTCAGCGAGCGAAGACAGGTTGGGTAAAGTCAGCTTAGATTTTTCCTTATTATACGCGATGCACATGACGTTTAATGCTCCATATGCTGCCCCCAACGTGCGAGCAGCTAAATAGTCCCACGCACCTTTAGTCTTTATGTTCTTATTTCACATTTCCATGACTCGAACTTTCGTATTTTAAGTTTCAACACTTCAACAAACGTTGGAAATATTAGGTTTCTCACGTAAATGTTACATTTTTGGGGACCCCAAAAGTAAGGTTAACTCAAAAACACTAAATAAATATTCATATTAAATTATGGTCAGTCTGCAACTTAAATTAGAGTAATCCGAACTTGGTAATGATGAATGATTAATATGTTGCACTCACTAACCGCTTTATAATTAACCGAATCCATACAATTCCATTGCTGCCTTCCCCGACAATTTTGAATTCCTCTATTTCCGCCACCTCTGGGTTCCCGTAAACCAAACTTTGTATACGCATTAGGTATGGCCCAATTAACAATTAGAATCAATACCGGTCAAATTGTCACATTACTCGGATGCGAGATTTTTATTTCCAGTTCATTTTTTGAAGTTCTAAAAGTACGCTTCTCTGAATGAAAGTCACAATGCATCCGGATATGCTATTGCACCCTCCCCTACAACTTTGAGCAATTCTATTTCCTCAAGTCGTGTGTTGTCGAGAACCAAACTCCCTATACACGTTACTTACGACAAAATTAGTCGATTAGAGTCAATTCTGGTCAAATTATCATATTGCCCGATAACTTGTTTCCTACCGATTTTTGCAACTTTGAACAGTGTTAGTGAAACAGGATACTAAAGGGAATAGTTTTAATTCAATAATTTTAACTCAATTAATTTGACGAGTGTTTAAAGTTGATTGGAATTTATCAAACCTCGTGAGCTTTTAAGCAGGACATTCACATAGCACACGCACAAGCCAGACTACTCCTACGACAGTGGAACCGCAAGTTGGTGGGCTGGTGTAAAAAAATGTTGTTGTTTCTTCCTGTCGAGTTTTCTCAATAAAAATCATATAACGATTTTAATTTTCATGTTTTTTTTATTTTTTCAGACAGCAAAGTCAATGCTTTACACTGCAGATAATCAATGTAATCAGCAGGACTGGAATTAGTCCTCAGACATTCATCCCAATTTACTATTGCTTTGTTTTCCCGTGGCCTTAAGAGGCAAATGATGGGATTATGTATGCATTCACTGCCACATTGCTTTGCTTCCTATATCTTCACCCTGACAAACATAAGGAATTAATTAAGGATAAATGGCCTCAAGTTATTTGGTATAATAAAATACCAATAAACCTCCAGGAAACTAACTTTGAATTATAGGAAGAATTTAAGTTCCTAGATATAATAAAACTTCGAGGGCATCTTTACTATAAACTGAAAAACTATGATTTCTTGCCGAAATATGCTCTCATTCAGAGGCGTCATTTAGGGGGTGGGGGTGGCAATTGCTCCCCCCTGAGTTCGAGAATATAAAGGCACTAAAATGTAAAATAAAAACACACTGGAAAATAAAGAAAAATACTTTTTTTTTCAATTTCGATTTTCTTTTGTAAGAGTTTGGAACCAAATTTATAACTAAAACAACCACTTGCAACGTGTTACGCAATGTAAGAGTTTTAATTGTTTGTTATAGTATTTAATTCGACGTCAACCTCATAGGAAAAAAAACAGAATGAGAAATAGATTTTGAAAGGAGTATCTTTTACTTATATTGCGTTTATATCTATATACTATTTTCGTTTCATATCAGTATCAATCACGAATAATTCTGTATTATGTCTGCATGGAGGTACAATTGGATCACCGAGAAACCCTGTGCGGCACCTGTCCAACATTGGCTAGACTTGTAACACTGATTCTCAAAGGGCCATGAGATTGCTTGCCGCCGCGAGAACACAAATATTTTGATTAAAATGGTAAAATAAAGGAAAAGTGAAATAGAAATTGAATATTCTATAGAACGTTATTTATTAATACAAGAGGAACAGTACATTGTAACAAATTGGAATTCTTAATATTATTGAGTCAATAGTTGATTTTTATAATTAAATACAGGCTTATTTATTTTGGAACTTAGTCTGGCATGAGACATGGAGCCCGGTCTTCCCGGACCCATCACAGTACATATTCCAGTTTTGGATCTTCATTTTATGGCATTCCCTTTGCCTGTGTAAATATCAACTTTGCATCCTTTTTAGTGAGGCCAATTGCTGTATAAGTGTTTGTTATGTGCGGTTTTTAGCTTATTTCTTATTGCCTTGTTAATTTTCTACGTAGTTGTTACGTTTAAGTGCGTGTAATAAGCAGTAGCATAAAAAACAACAGTGTGCTCTTTCAGAATGTGTTTTTGAGAATTATAATATGAGCGTTCGTAGGCCTCTTTTTGTGTTTTTTTCCTGGGCATTTCTGAGTCGTTAGGTTCGGGATATGGCCGAGTCTGCTATGTAGAATTGCCAGAGGACAAGAAAATTTGGGTCATCTAAGTCCTATATTGAAAAATCATGTTTATTTTTTTGTAATAGCTATTCCTTTTATTTGGAGTATTGCCACTTTTCCAGCTAAATATAGCAACTAATCATTTTTATCAATATTGACAGTGTACTGCCTAAGCGGTAGGTCCTTTTACGTTAATTTTAACCCTATTAGTTTTTATAATTCTCCTTAGATGTATATATCTCGGTTGAACTGGGTATATATATATATCATATTCAGCCGTTTTCTATCCACTGCTGGATGAAGGCCTCCCCCTTTTCTTTCCACATATCTCGGTCTGCTGATATCCTCATCCATGTAGCTCCTGAAAAACGCTTGATTTCATCTACCCATCTTACATTTGGACGTCGTCTCGGTCGTTTCTTTTCTCTAGGAATCCACTGTAGTACATTTGTCGTCCACCTTC
>JAGDQP010008186.1:0-64034 GCA_022664845.1 Lepisma saccharinum
ATCATGTAATATTTTAGTAACATACAAATGATAATGTATAGTGTTACCAAATTTGATATTTCCAGCTGCAACCGTTTAGGCTGTGTATTCTATACAACAATGGGTTCAGCGGCCATTTTGAATCCAAGATGGCGACTTTTTCAACATTTCGTAATATTTTCTTGAACTACCAGTGACAATTCACCTTTATGTCAAATTTCGTATCTCTAGCTCAAACGATATGGAAAATAGATTTCTTACTTCCGCCATTTTGGATCCAAGATGGCGTCTTTGAACTCATGTGGTAACATTTTCGCAATCAAAGAATAATGTTGTACCTTTATGCCAAATTTAATTTCAATAGCCCCAGCGGTTTAGGCTGTGTATTCTATACAACAATGGGTTCGGCAGCCATATAGGATCCGAGATGGCGACCGATTTTGCTCATTAACGAACTTATCCGAGCTATTAAGCCTAGAAACAACATATAAAAATTTGGTTCAAATATCTTCAAAATTATGGCCGCTAGCGTGTTAATATATATATACTTTGATATCGTATCGATCTCAATAGGTAATTTTCTTCGAAATCTACCTAAAAAGTGGATTACTAAGTTGCATATGGCAAATGAAATGGTAATATTTTCGGTATCAGTGGTGGACCGGGAATACCCATACGGGAGTCAACTTCAAAATTTTAAGTACCAAGGAGGATAACTATTCGCTTCTTTGGAACAAGAAGTGAAAATGGAACAATTTTAGAGGAAACATTACATAATATTTCAAATAGTTTGGCAGCTACTACAGCCAGTTGTTATTGAAACGATAGTTTGGCATCTCATATGGACGTTTCCGTTTTGATCCGCATTAAATATTTAACCATTTGATTGTGTACATTCAGTTAACATGCACTACATTCACGACATTTCAGCGTTACTATTTTTCTTTACGTAGAAATATACAATGAAATACTTGACTTTCACCTTCTACGTCATATAACGAAATTCGTCTTCTGATTAGTTTAACGTAATCAGCTTGTAGTCGTTCAATAACTGCCTGCTTTTTTGCTACGTTACTTATGGAAGAGTTTTATCATGTTAGGTTTTATTACAACAGAGAACAGAATATGAAGAGGAAATGATTCACAATGAATTAAGTAAAGCTGATTCAGAAAATCAATCCTGTACAGATGCATTCATAGCGAGATATTTTGTTGGTTACGATGAGTATGTTGCAAATTTGCAGCTCAGACGATATGCACGAAAACAGCACAGTAAATACGATCACATCTATTACTAAGAATCGGTTCTACATTGCCTCGTAAGCACTCGGACAACTTTATCATACTTACCAATCAGAGTTTGAGTTCTACAATCTCCAGTTAACAGTTATATGCTGTATTGGTCACTGAAATCGTATCAGCTAATGAGGTGGTTGGTAAAGATATTGACGGCAGTTAAAATAATGTGGCAGTATAGTGTCTGCTTTTTTATTCGGGCTTTTGACTATCAATTAAAGAACATGTACAGGTACACGTTAGTACGTGATACACAAATAACATACACGTTGGCATAATTCCCTGGCAAACTAGGTGACTCGGCCCGACGGATTGTGTTAGGAATCTCCGAAAACGTGGTCGAAAGCAAAGTTGTTGATACGCACGTAGAGGAGCTAGAGTGATAAGATTCTGTACAGAAAGGACCATAAGTCATCACACATCAATCTTACTACATGTCTCGTAAAGTGTGACGTGTATAAACTATGTTGATGTTGTGATTGTGCTTGTGGCGTGAAAATATAGCGGCGGCTGTATCATTGGAAATAGTGACTGTATGTGTTCCAAGAAGCGTGTGCTGCTGTAGGTTTTGTATAATCGACTTAGGGATATGTGCTTTGATTTAACATGAGGAGTAGTAACATTTGAATGGAAACATTATAACTTTCGTGTGTATTCTGAAATATTTGTATGTATGTATCTATTTGTGCGGCATCAATGTGTGTATTTAGAGCAACGAAAAAAGTAGCACATTATCCTGCAACGAAACTTTTTGCAAAATATAACTAAGCCTTTGAGTATTTTGTTTACATGAAAACTTTTGCCCATCTTTGCCTATCGTTGTGAAAGAGATGAAAATGTACTAATACCGGTACGTTCGGGAGAACGTAAACCTAAATACAGTATTGAAAATTAAGGTCTATGTAATGAACAATGAAACATGTCACTTTTCTTTTGTCGATTACCAACATATCGTATCTATGATAAGTAAATACAACTTTGAAATGTGTGTTATTGAAGAAAAAATATATTAAGTGATTGTTAAGAAACTGGTAGGTTTATTTATAAAAGATGCACCATGGCAAAGTCGTTGACAATCAGAAATATATCTGACATTCTACATGCGAAAAAGGGCTAGTATCAGATATAAGTTTTTATTAACTATGTAGGTAGCTTATTCGAGATTAATAACGAAGATGAACACAATATGAAACTTCTTAAAGTCAGCCATTAATTCATTCATTTTTACAGGAAGCGCTTAAAGTAAGTAATAAATTATTTTGCTAAATTTAAAAAGTGGATGAGAGCCAGAGCAGTGGTTAGGATCTGGAGTGGAATTAGTAGTTACTTCATTTGGAACTATCAGGTGTATGCATAAGTAGTTTCCGGTTTACCTAAGAGATGGCGCCAGTGAAAAGTATGCAGCATATTCAATTGACACATACGTCATTTTGTTCGTCTAACATTAAACTACAAACACACACAAGTTGAGTCTGCCAAACACTAGCGTCTTTGTTTTATCGTACAGTGATCATGTCGAAGTTTGTGCCTGAAAAAGAACATTTGCGGCACGCATTGCTTTTCTTATTTAATCAGAAGAAAAAGGCTGTTGAAAGTCATGGTGTGCTGGTAGAAACATGGTGAACACGCTCCATCGATTAGAACATGTGAGACATGGTTTTGACAATTCAAAAGTGGTGATTTAAGTGTGAAAGACAGTGCGCGCTCTGGTAGACCACAAAAGTGCGAAAACGAGCAATTGCAGGTGTTATTGGAGGGTGACCCAACTCAAACTCAACAGCAATTGGCAAAAGCATTAAATGTGTCACAAGAAACAATCAACAGACGTTTACGAGC
This sequence comes from Lepisma saccharinum, assembly GCA_022664845.1. Taxonomy (NCBI): domain Eukaryota; kingdom Metazoa; phylum Arthropoda; class Insecta; order Zygentoma; family Lepismatidae; genus Lepisma; species Lepisma saccharinum. The sequence goes on from JAGDQP010008186.1 coordinate 3,112, forward strand.
AATGGAGAAGATCAAGAAACTGGGTAAATGGGTTCCACGCGATTTGAATGAACGTCAAATGGAAAATCGCAAAGTCACTTGTGAAATGCTGCTTCAACGCCACGAAAGAAAATCCTTTTTGTATCGAATTGTGACGGGTGACAAAAAAATGGATTTATTTTGAAAACCCGAAGCGGAAAAAATCGTGGCTTTCACCTGGCGAAGCCGGTCCTTCAACACCGAGGCCAAATTGCTTCGGCAAGAAGACCATGCTTTGTGTCTTGTGGGACCAGAGCGGTATTGTGTATTATGAACTCTTGAAGCCCGCTGAAACCGTTAATGCACAACGCTATCGCCAACACATGATTAATTTAAATCACGCATTGATCGAAAGACGACCGGAATGGGCCCGAAAACATGGCAAAGTGATTGTGTTACACGACAATGCGCCGTCTCACACAGCAAAACTAGAGAAAGAGAGCTTGAAATTGCTTGGATAGGAAGGACATCATTTCGTACCCGCCGTACTCCCCAGACCTGGCGCCATTTGACTATCACCTCTTCGCATCAATGGGGCACGCGCTCGCAGAGCAGCACTTCAGCAATTTTGAAGACGTTGGAAAATGGCTCGACGAATGGTTTGCCGCAAAAGACAAGCAGTTTTTCTGGCATGGTATGCATCAATTACCCGAAAGATGGGCGAAATGTGTAGAAGCCGATAGCCAATATTTTGAATAAAACAAAATTAATTTCCGTTGAAAATTACGTGTTTTCTTTACCACAAAACCCGGCAAAAACTTATTCATACACCTGGTAAACCTAGTCCATGAAGTGGAGCACAAATAAAGGTCGTCCACCATCCCTGTGATTGACGTAAAGCCAAATATATTGGCGAACTAAAATCTGCCTCGGAATTATGCTTCGTCGCACAAATGCATTTGCGTTCTGAAGGCCACGGACCAAAAGCGATATTAATTTAGAAAGCAACAATTACTTCACAAACACATGCTGCAAGAAATAGAAGTGCCTAATTCAAATGATCAACATTGAAGAGATAAGTAATTTATGTGTCAATGCAGATTGACTTCTTTTATATATTGCCTACCGTCTCGATATAAAAGGTGGCAGGTACGTGTAGAAAAGACGATAAATTTATAGTTGATACTCGAAAGAAATAACTACAGGACGATTTTCGTAAACGTTTAGGTTTAGTTGTCGATTTACCGCAACAAAGAGAGAGAATAAGTAATGATGCCAAAGGTCTAGGACATCTTTTTAAACATTCATGGGATCTGCAGAATTTGAATTAATTTGTGTCCTTTTGTCGTCTTTGGCTCACGCTTGACGGAAGTGCAGAAACCACAGGCATTTCAGAAGAACTGATTCATACATGTTCTATAATTATACGAACACTTTCATATAGTAAAGAAATACACGAAGATGCATTTAAAAGATACACTCAAGAAGTATCAACATCATGTGTCAGAAAATATGGAAAATGTTTCATGCTTCCCACAAAATACTGATCTACAATCATATCCTCGCCAGAGCTTCCTATTGACCAACTATCCGAGGAAACTCACGAGACAAAGAATAAAGACATCCGAAAGTATAGAGGATATTTTGTTAGAAGATCATCCAGAACACAAACTAATCATAATAATATTTCTAATAGGTGATTGGTATCTTCAGATCCTCTGATAACGTAATTTTCAAAGGGAAAGAGATGTCTCACTCCTATTTTACTACACAACTCCTTAAACTCTTAAAATTTCAAACTACGCATGGATAAGATGAGTGTTTTGATAATAGTGTTAGTGGTATAGAAGAAGCAGCAAGGCGTGCCATAGAATTTCACAGTTGTAATTAACAATAGTATTGCCATTTGTTGATTCATGTTTAACAATTTTTCATCTAGAAAATTAACCCTCCTAGTACGCGTATGACTTGCGCGTCATAGATCTACAGATACTTGCCTTTGGATTACAATTCACCTATTTACTGTTTTAGACATTTTTTTTTTCAAAAATCAGATGTTTGACCGCCTTTTCGGAAATTCCTAACACTGTGCGGCGGCTCCATTTAGTCGGCAAAGTTAGGCCTTTCGTTGGGTTTTGAAAAAAAAGGACAAGATGCCGGCGTCGACGGGCAGGTGCTGGGTGGGGCTACGGTCCTATGTCGGCAAGTCGGGGAACCGACGGCGACCCAGAAAATGACCCGACAATCAGACGATACCTATGGGTCGGCGCTGACTTTCCCCAACTATTTTCCAACTGCTAGTCGGGGGTCAGTATATCCCCCAGATTAACCTCACCAAAATCGCCGTCTTGGTCTGCATTTGGCTTGCTGAGGAACTATTACAGGTATAAGGATCTAAACAAAATGTTTTTGATAAGCTACGAGTATAAATACTATTGCTCCATTTTGCTACTTAAGAATTAAGACCAATGCGGTAAATTCCACGTGTTGTCTGTGTTGCAGTCTCCGCCGACGGAGGTAGCCGTGTGGTCTAAGATGTTACGCAAGAGACTCCAACGGTGTGAGTTCGAATCCCGCCCTGGGCATGGATGTTTCTGTGCTAAGTTTTAAAGGAAACAGTCGAAACAGGAAACAAAGATTAGGAGTTGAAATCGGTAAAATACAATTAATTTAAAATGTCGCTAGCCTGACGGACTGTAGAGCTTTTCATATTTCCAGAACCAGTTCGAGCCCTGACAGAAGAAAAATATTATTTATATTCAAATAAATTTAAGTACTTATTGAAATGTTCTATTTATATTATTCATTCTTATACAACATCACTGTTTAAATATATTTTAATACAATCAGAAAAAAGGATAAACTTCAGAATTACCGGTCTCTTGAAAAGTAATATAATAAAATTATCTCCCTTTTAGGCATTTAAGACTGAGTTAGTGAATTGTTATGAATGAGCTCGTGAGCTTCTAAGGACGGGACCTACAGGTTTTGTAGAGTGGATTCCGAACCAATCCGTACAACCCCGGCGGGAATGGAACCCGTGACCACGCGCACAGAAAGGGAGTGCGCTAACCTCTCCACCACTCCGAGGTCAATCGTCTATGAGAAAATGAATTATTGTTTAGACTACATGTTAAATCGTCCTGTCTATGAAATAAACATTTGACATATTTTATTAGAAATATTTTATTGGAAAAATGTGCATTTTTTCACAGAGCTGACAAAATTTTCGAAAAATTATTCTAATGGTTAAAGCCCAATTTTGAAATAATCAATTATACGGCCTGAGTAAATATTGCCTAAACGATATAAATGGTTTTCATATAGTCCCGAAATATTTTCTGAAGCATATTTCGGTTATATTTCCAAGATAACCGAAATCATCCATATGTTCTTTTTTGAACTGGGCGCAACCATGCTCTTCTTCGGTTTTCACACTTCGGCACAGCAACAAATATTTAATTAGGAGAGCTTATTGAGGAGGAGGAAATCACCACTTGTACGATTTCTATCGATGTTCCATTTATGTTATAGGATTTTAGCAACACTTACAAACAAAGTGAAATCTGCAGTAGAATGAGCAGAAGCCCACTGATTGATTACGTCATAACATGGCGACGTTCGAGGCGCACAAGTGAGACTATGGAAGGAAGACTGTATTGCTCTTGACCAAAGTAACACAAAAAGAAAAGAGCTTTTCGGAGTCTGACTTAGCAGAAGAGTATTTTATTGCAGAGTGAAAATATTCAAAATCTTGGAACGGCGATATCTCAGAAACTAAGCGCTGTAGAGCAGAAATGGGTATCCTTTACACTGTATGCATCTCGGGAGATGCCGAAAACTGTTATATTAAAAGTAAATCAAGGATTTTAGGGGGCTTTTTTTTGGGGGGGGGCATCGCAAACAGCTTGCGAACGCAAATCTAAGTTAAACGCCGTTTGTTTCAAGTCGCTATCTTAATTAGGAAAAAAGTTAAAGAAATTTATTTCCGCTGTGCGGTCTGTTTTTATTTCTACTATTTTTTGTACACTTTTATTAGTGGTTCAAATACAATTTTGGACATATCCTACTCATACTAATAGCATAACGTTCAAAATTTAAAAAAAAGTGAGATGTTTCATCATTTTCCGTGAAGTAAGTGAAATTTAGAACCTAATATAATTTTGCTTATTCTTTTTAAATCTAGCCTGACTTTGACTAATTGATTTCGTGCTTGTGGATGTAGCTTAGAAACGGTTATCGAAGAACGTTGACAACCACGTTAGCAACTCCTAAAGTGAAAGTGAAACATATCAAAATGCAGAACAGCAGTGAAACAGGATGTTTCTTTTTGCTTTTCCCGTGCAATAAGTGAAACAATCAAACCTAATGTAACTAAATCTAATCGTCGATTCGGTATGTAGATGCTATTTATTAGCAACTTTTATTATAATAGTATGTTGACAATCATGTACATAATTGTTACAATAGTTCGATTGCTGAGAAACTCATTTCTCATTAATTCTGGAAGGTACGATGCAATATTTTAATGAATTAAATTTTAAGGCATTTTTTTTTTAATATTACGTCTTTTCTATAAAAGATTACTTTTGTCAATCGAGTAAATAGTATTTCGACGGGAGAGGAGGGTGACTGCGCCCCCTAAAATGTTTAATTTTCCTTGTGGATCCAATGTTTGCTGTAGTGTTTATATCATGCGATTTCATTGAACCTAGAAAACAACTGTCCATTATTAAAATTAATAAATCTTACTTAGAAAACATTCAGTAACCTGCTTTATTTACAAGAGCAGGTGTAACACTTTGTGCATTGTTTGATTTAAACTGCAAGTTTCCCTTGTCTTGTTGACCATATAATATTCGTTCATTCTATCTCGATAGGTCTATTACAACGGAAGATATCGAAATTTACTTATGTGACATAACGGAGGCACATATCTATATTTTATGGGCCAAACCGTGGGAAATCTTACATATTGTTTGATCTAAAAGTTGTTCCATTTTCACTTATTGTTCCAAAGAAGTAAATAGTTACCCCGCTTTGTATTTAACATTTTGAAGTTGGCCCCTCGTATGGGTATTCCCGGCCCGCCACTGATACTGAAAATATTACCATTTGGTTTGCCATATGCAAGTTAGTGATTCACTTTTTTATTTCTAAATTCTATGTGATGTAGGAGCAGATATACTTGAGGTGGTCATTTTAGGTGGACATTTTAGGGATGGGTTCTCGATACTTTCGATACCACGAAAGCATCGATAATTACAAAGTATCAGTATCGATCGATATCTTAACTAATGAACACGATACTTTTTCGATACGTTCAAATGTTTCTTTTTTTTTCTGGCATTGATATCTTTCTCTGAAAATAATCCATTAGTAGAACGTTAACTTACATCTCAGAGTCAAAGCTTCGTGAATTTGAATTTCATTTATGGCTTTTAGAGATCCATGGCTTTGGCTGGGAAAGAATATAGGTGAAAGGATGCGGAAAGGGGCGGCCAAAGCCTAAGTTCAAGGTTCTATCTTGGTAATTGTCTGGTGTAAATATGAATATGCCTTGAAAATTTTCAGTGAGGATAGTCGGCCGCTGATATCGAATCTAGGACTTTCCGAAAGCGAAACTAGCTCTCTACGAGGTGAGCTACTGATGCTTCGTGCAAAACTTCTTACGTTTTCAAAAGAAAAACACCTTAAACGAGGAGGCTTCGATACTAATGATTCGATACTTTGGTATGTTTTTTTCTAGCACTGATATCTTTCTCTCAAAATAATACCATGGTAGAACGTTATAACTTACACCTGAAAGATTCTTGAATTTTAATATCTTACTGTTTGTATGTTTCCTTCGATTCAACCCTTCAAAAGAATAAAAAACAATTTTTATGTAATGTTTCTTTATATTGTATATTTTTGGAGCCTCTTTGCGGAACATTCAAAAACTATTTTATCTACAAAAATAGAAAAACCTTCTTTTGTGTAAAAAGGCTGCAATTTTCAAATCCATGCATTTAGAATCTGTTTCCCAATAATATGATATACTGTAACTCCTGCAATGGAACATACATGTTACCGACATAGCACGAAGAAAAAGAAATCTTAAAAGACGCGAGCAGCTAGAAGAGAAAGATGAGAGCCTCTTTTCATGCTTGATGTCCCCCATCTCTCTTCCGCTGTGACTTTGACATAGGATCGCATTGTTCCGTTTAAGACTGTTCCCTCCTGCAATGCAATACGCTGTTAAAGTCGTCTGCTACTGAGAATTGTGGGGGCCGCCATATTGGCTTTAAACAAATGGTTGCCCAGGAAACCTGCCATTTGATTTCTATAAGATTTTGAGAGAGGTTTCAAAAGTAGGCTTGTGCTCTGTAATTAGAAACATTTTAACTGATATGTGTTAATATTTAGTTACTTCAAAGTTCATTTGCTAATAAAAGGATAAAATATTTACAGATCTAATGAAATATTAGAAGAAATATCGTATTTAATCTGACAACCCACCTGTTGCATTATAGCAATGGCGTTATCATATGAGGCATTAATGTATTGCAAAGATGAAAGTATTATTGTCAGAGTCACTGTGTAGTGAAGCATCACTAAATGGAGTAAAAGATAATTCACCGGTTCCGAATTTGCGATGAAATAACTGAATGAAACGTAAAAAAACGTATTTAAGAGTGAGTCCGAGGGACCGACTCCCTCCAAATTCAGAGTTTTAGGCAGAATTAATATAATTTTAGGCCTAATTATGTACATTAAAAATATACATTTGATGCCCAGACACACCTTTAACACTCCCCCTCCTCCACTCGAAAACCCGCGGAATCTCCTAAAACCATCTTCTGGATAACTATCTGTCCAAACACATTTATTACCTTGGTATCCACTTTCATGAACTTACCAGCATATGAATCACTGACTACAAGGACTAAGCATTTTTTTTTTCATTATTTCATGTATAGATGACATGCTCTTTTTTATTTTTGTTTAAAACTCAGTAAATTAGCCGATCACTTTTGTTACGCCCACGCAATGTTCTAGAACACTGTTTCCATTGTTTTCAAGTAAACCATAATCTGAACAAAAACACCAGAGGTGCAAAAAGTGGAGCCAAGTTCTTTAGCCCTAAAAAGGTGTGAAATGGGAGACGGATGAGCCAAGTTCCTTGGTGACAGCATGTAACAGGAACAAAGGAACTTGGCGCGAGCTGGCAAAAGCCTTAGGGTTGGGGGCGGTGGACGAAGTGGGTTTTAGGATCCCCACCACCCTTATAGCTTGAGGATCATGAACCTTGCCACCTCGCGCCAAGTTCCTTTGTTCCTGTTACATGCTGTCACCAAGGAACTTGGCTCATCCGTCTCCCATTTCACACCTTTTTAGGGCTAAAGAACTTGGCTCCACTTTTTGCACCTCTGGTGTTTTTGTTCAAATTTCACAGCTTTTTATACATGTATAATATATATATACTCGCTCGCTCGGCCTCGTTTAAATCCTCGCCCCCAGTAGCTGGCTGCGCCCCCAACTTCGAGTTTTTGGGTACTTACGCCCCTTTATCGTAACCACTCTCCAGGACACTGTGCTTCCATGTTGCAGATTTTTTCCTATACTCACCACCCGTGGGAATGAGATATTTATTGAAACATAGAGAAGCTTTGCCATATTTATTGTAACCTACTTGTGATGATACAGCAAATTTGCTTCCTGCTGGCGGCCCTAAAATCCACCAATACCAACCCTCAGGCTCGAACATCTTCTGGTGTTTTGCTCGGATTTCACAGCTTTTTATACATGTATATATATATATATACTGGGTTCGCCTGGCTGGGTGTGCTGCCCCAGAATTCCGTGTGCGCCCCAACTTCAAATTTTTAATGCTACGCCCCCTTTATTGTGATCAGACTTTCTGGGGGCAGCGCCCCATGCTGTGCAGACCTTTTCCCATATCGCCTCGGGGGCTGCACGCTCATAGCGGTGGTTATTCCATTTATTGAAACATTTTCGTGATGGTACACCTTCATACCAAATTTCGTTTCTCTAGCTTCAGTGGTTTGGAAAATGGTATTTGGGCGGCTATGTTGAATTAAAGAAAGCGATTTTTAAAACGTTTTCTTACATTGCTGTTACCTACTTGTGATGGTACACCTTCATACCAAATTTCGTTTTTATAACTCGAATGGTGTAGAAAAAGTTTTTGTGCGGCCATTTTGATCCAAGTTAACAACTTTTTCAAAAATGTAAATTATTCCTAAACTACTCTTGTTAATACACCTTTATCCCAAATTTCGTATCCCTAGTTCAAACGTTCTGGAAAATGGATTATGAAGTCAGCCATTTTTGATTCAAAATGATGTCTTTGCAGATATTTTGTAATCTACTAGTGATGATATACCGTCATACTTCGAAATTCCATATTTCAATTTTTAACATCTTTTTTCTTACAGAACCTCAAAATCGCTGATTTCGCAATAAACTCTTGTTCCTGTATAGCATGCTGACGTTTTGTGACACGCGGAACTCGGCTGCATGCACTGATACTCAACTCGATTCGCTCGCGTCGCTGCGCCAAGAATCCCACGGCAGGCCGCGCATCGAACTTGAGGAGTTTGGAGGAACTGCGTCTTTTTATCACAACCAGAATCTGCAGTGCACTGCGCCACATGATGCAGATATTCCGTCATACTCCAGAGCGCTGCGTCCGAATGGGGAAACTTCCACATTCTGCCTGTATAACATGCTCCTGGCAGTGCTAACGTTTGTGACGAGTAAAACTTGGTGGGACACGCAGGAGTATTGGAAGTTGGCGCGAGGAACTAGGCTCATCCATATTCCATTTCACCACTTTTTAAGGTTGAAGGAGTTGACTGGACAGTTTGCACCCCTGGTGCTTTTGCTCGTATTTCGCAGCTTTTTACACTTGTGTAATGTATATACTCGCTTCGCCTCATTGGGGCGCTGCCCCCAGAATTCCAAGATGGCCTTGCTGGGGCGCACCCCTTTATCGCAATCAGGCTCCAGCTGGGAACTCTATCCTAGTAGGGGAGACGAGCCGAATTTATTCTAACCTACTCGTAATGGTACACCTTCATACCAAATTTCGTTTCTCTAGCTTCAGTCGTTATAAAGTGGGGCTTAGGCGGGCATTTTGGATAAAAGATGGACACATTTTTAACGTTTTCTTATATTTTCGTGACATACTCGTGATGATACACTGTCATACCAAATTTCATTTCTCTATCTCGAACGATGTGAAAAATGGTATTTCAGCTGCCATTTTTAATCAAAGATGGTGACTTTTGTAAAACGTTGTTATGTTTTCCTAAACTACTCTTGATAATACATCATTATGCCAAATTTCGTATCTCTGGCTCAAGCAGTTGGAAAATGGATTTATGACGTCCGCCATTTTGGATCCAAGATAGCGTCTTTAGAGATATTTTGTAATATTTTCATAATCTACTAATAATGTTGTACTGTCAAACTATATTTCATTATTCTAGCGGCAGCCGTTTAGGCTGTGTATTCTTTAAAATTTTAGGGTTGGCGGCCATTTTGAATCCAAGATGGCGACTTATTCAAATTTTTAAAAAGTTTTCTTAATTTGCTATCAATGATGTAGTTTCATACCAAATTTCACTGTTCTATCTTTAGTCGTTTAGTCTGAGTATTCTTTAAAATTTTAGGGTTGGCGGTCATTTTGAATCCAAGATGGCGACTTTTTCAAATTTTTAAAAAGTTTTCTTAATTTGCTATCAATGATGTAGTTTCATACCAAATTTCACTGTTCTATCTTTAGTCGTTTAGGTTGTGTATTCTTTGAAATTTTAGGTTTGGCGGCCATTTTGAATCCAAGATGGCGACTTTTTCAAAATGTCGGAATTTTTCCTTTATCTACTTATCATCCTCTACCTTCATACCAAATTTCATGTTTCTAGCTTACTCCAAACACCCTAAACAATATGATGAGTGAGTCAGTGAGTGAGTGAGTGAGTCAGTTAGCCTAAAATGTGCAATTTCAGGGGTCCACAACTAGAACATAGTTTGAGATACGAATATGAAATTTTGTACATCTGCACATATTTACCATATCTCCTTAACGGCAAAAGCTCATATTCCTATCTTTAACATCTTTTTTCGTCGATTTTGCCATAATCTCTTGTTCCTGTATAACATTCTTGTGGCAGTGCTGACGTTTTCTGACGTGAACTTGGCTCATGCACTGCCGTACATGTTGATATAGATCAAGCATTGCCAACAGAAAGGCCGTGGGCGGCACGCGACCCGTCATATAATTTGTGAGGCCCGCGATAAGATTGAAACTACAGCAAATTATAATATATATAATCAAACTGCTTTAAAAGCTTATAATTACAATAAAGTTTTTGAATTTAAATGTATTTATGACTTTCAAGCATCTAAGACTCAGGGTAAAAGGATACCAGAAGCAGTTGGCCAGGGCCTTCAGAGTCAGTTGAAGGTACCCACCCACCCGGCAATTTCTGGTGTGGCTGAGGACAAATCTTTAATAATAATAATAAAAAAACTATCAGGATAGTTTGCCTCTGGGATCACAATCAAGTATTCTACGAATATATTGTTATTCCAATAGTAAAACGATTTAAAAAAGATAGCAACAAAATACATCTATTACCTTGAAAACCTGCAGCGTTTATTTTCACTCAAGTTCTGTCTAAAAGTGTGCGACCCATAGACTAATCATCATATAATGGTCCTCGTAAAGAAAGAAGTTGGCCACGCCTGATACAGGTCTTCCTAACTTGAGAATAGAAAAGTAATTTCAAATCAAACATAGTTTTCTTTCGGTAACATAATTATCGGCATCGAATTCAGAGAAGATTGAAGTATTATTAGCTATTGCAATTGCTAATATTGTTACCTTATGTATTCAAATATACAGCTTTATCGTAACTAACACTGTTACATGTCTCAGAATTCAGTATATTTTATTTCAATACATGGAATCCGCCCTTGTAGTTATTTTCTAGATTCCATACAAAGCAGTTACGCACCGCTTGTAGATAAATATATGATAAATCTATTTTAGCACTATGACTTTTACCTGATATTTGCAGTTTCATTAGAATTTTGAGGATTATCCATTGCAGTCTTTATCTCAGTTATTTAGTCCGAGAGATGATAATTCATGTTCTAAATGAGTAAAGTATCTACCACTATCTATAGATTGAGAATCTGTTGTAAAAAATATAAACAATTACTGAAAATGCCTTAGTAAAACATTAATTAGGCATACTTCTAGAATTTATATGAGCTGCAAATGCTACTATGCCATCCAGTTGATCCTAAAGAGGCTGAAAACAACAAACAATTGTTCCATGTCCCCTTGAATGCAATTAATATATTAAAATATAAATATACACAAAGTCATTTAATATTAAAAAAGAGAGAGTTTCTGAAACAAAATAGAATTGCCAAATCTAAAACAAAATGGATTGTAGAGTGCACATCTTCGTCCATAACAGTAACGTCTCCTTTTCTTTGGAAATCAGAAGAATTTACAAGTTTTACATAAAGCATAGTACCGCAAAGCATGTAGTCATATTGTAAGGTATAATATAACTATTAAATATTATAAATATGTTAAGAAAACAGTTTTGTCTTTTTCGTCCATACTAAACGCGTATGCTACTCCGTTTGTATAAAGCCAGTCGTTCTGGTTGCTAGGATACCGCGCGGCAATGACGTCAATTTTAACAGCGTATAAAAGCTTCTGGTAGGTGAGTAGGGTCACATATACCTTTTTTTTAAAAAAAAATAAAAGGGTAATCTGTCACTTGTGGCTACTCAAACGTAACATAAAACTTAAACCATCTGCATATTCTAAAACACACAAGAGTAATATTTGTTTCTGTCTATGCCACTTATTAAGAAAATACTATTTTCAATATCCAACGTGCTCGGAATTGCAGCCCACCACCGAACTTCATGTTTCTTGAGTTATATCTGAAGTTCACCGCCGATACTACATCGAGGGGGCTACGTCCGATAATTCTATGAAACCGATTTCTATCTTCAGATTTAAATTAGATTTTAGTTATTGAATCTGGTCTAATCTGGTTGGAATAAAATATTCCTCTTGGAAGCTAGTGGAAAAGATAGTTTTTCCTTCTCATGCTACGGAGAATGGACTAATTAGAAAGGACTATATATATACGCATAAGCAGACAGCATGGTAAATCAAATGTCAGCACCCCTCCTTTCTTTACACATGATGGTACAAGTAAGGAAACAGCCTCGGAGGACCACATTGCTAGGAGGACGGAATGCAGCTGGCAACGACAGCAGTCAGTCCTGCAGGAAATCGAAGGGTCAAAATGTCCGGGTTTGGACTGTAGACTGCAAGGACACCGACACGGTAACTCGAACGGACCTATACGTGACGACTCTCAACTGTCAGTCACTTGCAGAAGAGGACAAATTAGAAGAATTGCAGAATGAACATAAGAGGATTAAGTGGGACATCATAGGATTATCAGAAGTGTGGAGGAAGGATGAAGAACATTTGGAACTACCGCCAGGCTCTTGTTCTACTTCAAAGGAACAGAAAATGGAAAACTGACAGGTGTTGGATTTATAATTAATAAAGACCTGAAGTCACGGATGAAAGAAATTGAAGGAATTTCAGATAGAATCGTACGGATAGTAGCAAAGATTAACAAGAGATACAGTATGACAATTATACAGGTGTATGCTCCAACAACCTCACATTCGGAAGAGGAAATCGAAGACCTATACAAGGAGATACAGAAGATTTTGTTTAGTAACAAATCACATCACAAAATTGTAATGGGATACTTCAATGCGAAAGTAGAGCAGTGCCATGAAAGTGGGAAACTTTGGATTTGGAAAAAGAAACAAGAGAGGAGAGGAATTCTCAGAAGCCAACATACTGTTCATTTCTAATATTTTTTTCAAGAAACCGCCCCAGAGCAAGTGGACATAGAAAGGCCCAAATGGGACCAAAACGAAATAGACTACATTCTATCGAATAACAGGCAAATTCTGCAAGACGTGTCTGTTCTAAACAGTTTCAAAGTCTCGAGTGATCATAGGATGGTAAGGTGTAAGTTAAAACTAAATGCTAGACTTGAGAGAAAGAAGATGATCAGAGGGAAACCGCCACTTGTAGATCTGGAAAATCTAGAGAAAAACAGTGAGACATTTGAAATAGAACTAAGCAACAGATTCAGCGCTTTGGAAGAGTTAGAGGATGATGAAGACATCCATAGCAGAAATAAAATACTGACTGAGATAATAAGAGAGACAGCCAAGGAAATAGCAGGCACCAGAAAGAAAAACAGAAAGCAAAATCTCAGAAGAAACTAACCTCTTAATGAAGAAAAGGAGGGAAATGAAAAAAGAGGAAAATTGCATAAAGATGATTGAGTACATAAAACTAAATAAAACCGTAAGGAAGAAAATAGGAGAGTATTTACGAAGATATAGCGAAACTCTTGTTAGAAATACAATCGAGGAAACCAAGAGCCTGAAGAAAGCCAAAGAGCAGCTCATGATAGCGAAAAAGCGAATAATTGCAGTTAAGATATCAGACGGGACCGTAACACGAAATAAGGAAGAAATTATAAAAAAAAATATATGAAAATTTCTACAGAAAATTGTACTACTCCAAAGAAGAAGAACTAGGAAATGAAGAAAATGATGTAGAAGTCCCAGACGTAATGAAAGAAGTGGATAAAGTACTTCGAGGGATGAAGAACGGAAGAACACCGGGAGAAGATGGACTCACAGCAGAGATGTTTAAATGGGGAGGTGAAAAAATGAAAGAGGAACTTGCTAAACTATTCTCGATGTGCCTAAGGAAGAGAGAAATACCCTCAAGTTGGAATAATGCCGCTATAATTTTGTTGTATAAGAAAGGGGACAAAGAACGCGTCGAAAACTACAGACCAATTAGGTTACAGTCAATCCTATACAAAATGTTCTCCAAAGTTATTTTGAATCGTGTTGAACGAGACTTAGATTTTAACCAGGGAAGTGAACAAGCTGGATTTCGTCGTGGATTTATCACAATGGACCACATTCAAACACTGAATGAAGTTATTTAAAGGACTAATGAATATGAACTTCCACTATGTTTGGGATTCATAAATTTCAAAAAAGCTTTCGATTCGGTGTCCTTGGCAGCAGTACTTATATCAGTTGAACATCAAGGCATCGAAAGTGCATACATCAAGTTACTGCGAAACATTTACTCGACTGCCACTTCTGTCATTAGACTACATCAAGAATGTGAAAAATTTAAAGTTGGAAAAGGGGTAAGGCAAAGAGATTCAATTTCTCAAAAACTGTTTTGTGCGGTCCAGGAGAGAGTGTTCCAAAATTTAAACTGGGATGAAGTTGGAATTAAAATTAATGGAGAATATCTTCATCACCTACGATTCGCTGAAGATACAGTCCCGTTTGCTTCAAGTGCAGAAGAACTACAAACCAGAATGGAAGAACTGAATAATGAGAGTTCGAAAATATGCCTTAAAATGAATTTAAGTAAAAGAAAAGTAATATACAATCAACATGCTGCGAAGAGAGAAATAAAGATTAGCGGAGAGACAATAGGCATAGCTGATGAGTATGTTTACCTAGGCAAGCTCAAAACATCGAATGCCAAGTTGACTGATGGAATAAATAGAGGATGTAAAATGGCGTTGAGTTCGTTTGAAAGACTGCACTTTCTTTTCAAAAGCAAACTACCAATGAAGCGTGAAGTTTATAGTCAGTGAGTCTTACCTGTGATGATGTACGGCTGTGAAACTTGGACATTGAATGCGCAAACGACTCAAAGATTGAGCCACTCAAACAGCAATGGAGAGATGCATGCTAGCAATAATCAGGAGGGACAGGAAGACAAATGAATGGATTCGCGCACATCGTAGAGGATGTAATCAAGACTGGAAAGAAAATGAGGTGGAAATGGGCCGGTCACGTAGCTAGACGAACAGATAGAAGGTGGACGACAAATGTACTACATTGGATTCCTAGAAAAAAGAAAGGACCATGACGAATCCCAAATGCAAGATGAGTATATGAAATCAAGCGTTTTTCAGGAGCTACATGGATGAGAATAGCAGCAGACCGAGATATGTGGAAAGAAAACGGGAGGCCTTCGTCCAGCAGTGGATAGAAAACGGCTGAATATGATTATATATATAGGGTGTCCCAGCCATATGCGCAAATACTTCGGGAGATGATTTCTCACAACAAAATAAGAATAAAAGGTCTTATAATCATGGGTCCAATTTTGCTTCGTTTTCTAGACACATGTTTCCAACTTGGAGCATAAAGCGACACCTAACAATAGGAAGAAAATGAATAATTCTCAATAAGTCATAAACGGCGTCTTGAATGAAAATTTCGTTTGGATAAATTTGTTTCTTTCAACACGGTGGATATCAGGAGTGAAAACACGATGTCACCGGACTATCAGTGTTGCCAAACTGGTATAAGTTTTTAAATTTTTAGATGGCACTACGCCGTGTGTTTGAGTGTTTGTCATCCTCTAGTGATGATAAACAACATACAAAAAGTATGTTGCTGCAATGTTGCAAACCATGGATGAAATATCTTTAAAAATTACGTATTTTGTATAAAATGGCGAAAATCTTACTGATCCATAGTTTGCAACATTGCCGTGTGTGCTGTACGTATGTTATTTATCATCACTAGAGGATGTCAAATATCCAATAACATGACGTAGTCCTAGCTAAGAAAAAAATAAAAGTTATACCAGGTTGGTAACATTGATAGTCCGGAGACATCGAGTTTTCACTCCTGATATCCACGATGTTGATAGAAACAAATTTAGTCAAACGAAATTTTTATTCAATCTGTCGTTTATGACTTATTGAGAATTATTCATTGCCTTCCCATTGTTGGGCGTCGACTTTAGGCTCCAGGTTGGAAACACTATATCTCCAAAACGAAACGAAATCGGAACCATGATTATAGGAACTTTTGTTCTTATATTTTTGTGTGACAAATTAACTCCCGGAGTATTTGGGCATATGACTGGGAATCCCTATGTATATATACGTGTGTATGTGTGTGTATACGAGAAATGCATTGAATTCTCGCGAATTGAAACTGTATACAATAGACATAAACGTTTGGTCACAATTCCACAGTAACTCAAAATCTTAATATAAATGATCGTAAGTGATTCCATTGATTAAATATTTTAACTCTAGATTTGCTCCTTGTTTGATTTAGTTACACGGCGTACATTGCTTTGGTCAAAGTCCCTTTAGAACAATAGTTTGTATTAAGCTTATGCTTCTCCCAAAGTTTATGAGGTGGGTTCTCAAATGTTGCAAATGGACTGGCAGTCGACACTTTCCAAGTCCCGCGACATTAAGACTGTGCAAATTGAACATCTTCTTGATTTTTCCTTCCACCTGGATACTAAGAGGATGTGCCTTGACAAACACTAACTGTTCTATTTTCACTTATCGGGTGTTTTTTGACTCAACGTTATATTTCTTGTTCCTCTTTTAGTAATTTCCCTTCTTGCGGGTATCTGTCATTATCAATTTTACTCCCAAGTTGCCTGTCAACCTTTTTGGTAAATTTTCTCAGTCCAAAACAACGCAAGAGTGGCGCAACAGAATTGACGTTTAGAGGTACTTGCGTGGGTGCTAGTTTGCAAGGCCTATATTTTCTGAGATTGTATCATTGAACAAAACTATAACATTCAAAGCTTTGCCCCAATTAGTATTGCATTAGAGTAAAACAATCTCCGTATACGAGTCATCTCTCTGTGAACATGTATGATGTGATTTGCTTTGTGGATGGTGAGGCATGTTATGACAGACCTTTATCTCTCTACGTTCCATTTCCATTATGAATTTATTTGATATGAAACTTGGAACGTTATAATAAATAATGACTCTGGGTAGACCTATATGTATTGGTCTGTATTAAAAATTTTGAAGTTGTACCGCCGTAGCAGTATTCTCGGAACGCCCATCTTTTCGAAAATTTCACCGTTTGATTTCGCATATCCAATTTAGTAATTCACTTTAGTTCCGAATTTTATTTAATATTCCTTTTGAGATGGAGTACATATGCTAAAATATCAAGCAGAATACCAGCAAATTGCTTATCTAGGACAGGAGACAATTTTTCATCATTTGGAACACACGTCAGAAAGAAAACTAGAAATCACAGAAGAAAATCAGATGATCGACACGAAAAAAAAAAAACCACTAAAATTTGTACTCAAGAAAAGGAAGCAGTAGGTAAGGCCGATGTTTCTACTGATAATTTATCACCAAGAATCTGAATGTAGTGTAGATGTTATTCTATACGACTACAATAATGAATGGTGAAGTTGAGTTGCACATTTGTAACAAATACCCCTGGGCAAAACTTCCTAATTATGTCAAACGACTGTTCGGAAATCTTCAAAAGGAATATCGAAGTTTAACTATTAATACCTCGTATCTTCAAGTCAGCTAAAGTTGTTGTCGTTTCTTCCTCTTTTTTTTTTTTTTTTTTTTTTGAATGGGGAAAATTCATGGACTTTCGAATTGAAACTTCGTAAAAAAAATAATATACGTTGAATTTACCTGTAGGTTTATTTGTTACCAGTTGCAACTGGAAAATATGCCAATTTTTCTCCTTTCAGCAAAAAGACAACAGTTTCAGGTATCGAAAAGTGTGGATACAAGGTATCAACCCTCGATATGAGATGAGAAATGCATTGTAACGCTCAACACAACAGCTTCGGCATAGAGAAAATTTGGTACAACTTATTCGAAAGGATGAACGTCGGTACTATGAAGATGTGTTGGCCTATAGCTAGGAGAGTTTAATGTTATACCGATATCATCTCTCAGATGTAGTTGTTAATGGCCAAAGAATGACATAGTATTAGTGTCATAAAGAAGTAATGGGAAATATTATGGAGCAAGAGAAAAGCTAGATAGCTCATTTCCAAATTTCACAGCTGCTGACTCTTTGAGGCTTTTGGGCATAGAACACAATGAATATATTGATTTAATAAATCAGTGTCGATCAGGTAGAATATTATTTCGAAGGAAAAATGTAAAGATCTGTTACTACCAAAATCAGTGGTGGAGAGTCGAAGTGGGATGTGCCACAGAGGATGATCTAAAGTTTGTATCAATAGGAGTAAAGGAACCAATTGCCGATTATTGATAAATGTTACCAGAAAGCATTGGATTTGGATTATGTCCCATAGTTTATACAAGAAGGGCCTGATGAACTTTGTGGGTGTTCTAGTACACGATTATGACTATATTGTTATTTCTTTACTTCAAGGTTTTATGGTGAATAGGGTGCTAAGTGATTACTTTGAAACACTCCTATACAAGATATTTGTGCCCATTGATGAACACACAACTGTTGGGGAGTTAGCCAGTATACTTCAGATTGAACAGCAGTCGGTAAAAAATGCGTTTCATTATATTCTAGACATAACATAAAGAATGTTCTAGCGAGCCATATTGAAATTTTGAACACGTTTAGGTCAATTTCAGTTTAGTAGGCAATTTTACTTGCTTTTTAGGAGATTTATTATTTTATTTTAGCTGTTTGTCACTCACTAAATGTACCTTCCGGGGCACTTGCACTCTTTTGCCTCCTAGATCCTTCACTGACTTCTATCCCCTCCCCCCTTAATTCTAACTCTGCTCTACGGAATGACCAATTTGTAACCTGAAATGCAGATTTTTAAACAAATGGAAACTACCGAATACCATTCAAACAGCAAAAGGATTAATTTTATGAGCAAGAAACTATGCAACGACATGTTAATAAACAGTGGAGTCATTTCACTTTAGTGAGAGTGGTTCTTTTATTTCATCCGATCATTTGTTTCTGCTCCTACAGCAACAAACTCCAGGAGGTCGATATCAGAGTTCACAGTAAGACAGACCTATACATATATATATTTTTTAAGTCAACTTAATGTAAGAAAAGATCGAACACTTCTATTTTACAAGTAACTACAATAATCACGAACTACTGAAAACCATATTGTACCTCACTAGGACGGCAATTGTGTTGATCTGGAACACATAACTAGTTCAAATTTAATATATAATCTCATCACGATTGAGTTAAAAACAATATACAGCGTTTGATGTAAATCAAGTTATATTCATTTCTTTTAAAGTCAAAAAATTTAATAATATTGAAGAGCAATAGTTACTCCTCAATCTTATTAGTGTATATGGAATTGGATAAAAAAGCATCCTTCTAAAATTAACTATAAATATATTGTGGGAGACATTCTGCTCATTTCACAAAAATAAATTTTAGAAATATAATTTATTTTCCGTTTTAGTTCTTCAATTACGTGTCTATGGCTGGATCTCATTCGCTGTGAAAGCCTGCAAAGTCTAGAACCAGGTACCGTAACAGGTTTGTTAAATTAATTATGACTTCTTCTTTCAATAATTATAATGATACTGATAGAAAATTACCCATAATATTAATAGTAGACAATAATAACAATAATGTAATATCTTTATTGGAGTGTTATGAACAGTCCAGCACTGCAAAATAAGAATACATATTGGTTACAAAAGTAAAGAATAACAAAGAAAATTATACGAACTATGAAGTCAGAGTTGTTGAATAAAAGATATTTCATAACTACAATACCAATTTAAATTGGGTTATCTAGTACAAGTATATGTTTATTAAATACAAAATTATCAAATAAATGCAGAACATAATGACAAACGTGAAAGTAGGTTATTATTCGTGAAAATGACGAATTATTCGATTTAAAAGTATGGCACCTTTATCAAATATTGTTATCAGTTTATGATTGCGAGTGTTGCACAAGGGTAAGAGCCTTCAGTTGTATTATCTAAAATCTTGGTTAGGAATTTATTGTCTATATTTTTTCTTCGTTGCTCCAATGTTTCAAGTTTGAAATTATCACACCAGTAGCTGTAGTCATACGAATAATATGGTAAATTAACTGTGCAAAATAGCAGTCTAATGAAAGATGTTTGTACAGATTCGATAACATTATTGCTACTTTTAGTCACGTCATTCAAGACCAATGTAGCAAATTCTAATTTTGTCCTTAAAAGTGTTTTGTAAAGAGGTAAATACGTCTCAATGTTGGTAAATTCACACCATTGGTTAAAAATGTATCCTATTAATTTTCTAGCTTCACCTTTAATTCTTGTGATATGATCATTAAATTTAAGTTTAGAGTCAATATAAATACCAAGATCCTTGATACTGGTTACCTTCAAACCATCTATTTTGTTTATTTTATAGTTACTTACATAGTATTGCGTCTTACTAGTGTAGCTTAGTGTATATATATATATATACTACGTTTCCAACGTATTTCATTCAAGCAGAGCATTTTTTGTAAGTAGAAAAGAACAAAAGGTAATGTTCCTTTAAAATTAGAAAAAAAAATGAGGTAGTCGGGTTTCGATCTAGGGTCTACTAACACTGGTCAGATGCTCTCGCGACTTAGCTACGAAGACATATAGCTTATAGCTTTCCCAGTGACATTTATAGCTAAAATTTCACTACGAAGGAGGGTAAATATTAACATCTTGATTTTACTACGAGAAATGTCTCGTAAAAAATAAAAATAAGATGCGTTTGCTACAGTGTAAATATTTATACTCAACTTAATTCCTATTTCCGCTAATGCAATCCTAGTCGTTTACTGTTCACAGTGCAAAATCAATATAAACACTCAAGATGGCGGGTCGCTCAGTGACAAGCAAGTAACGTTACTCCTATTATTGGATTATAGAATATCCAACCAAGGCTTAAACTTCATCCACAAAAGTACGTAATCTCAAAATTGCAAGTTTAGATTACACTTCGATCAGAAAATGACCGAGTTTTAACCGTAAAATAAGTTGAACGTTCACCGACAAAACACTTTGGACAGTTTCAATCCTTTTTAAGTTAATGCTGAATCTAAGGAGGTTTTCCCGCCTTTTTTTGTTTTACGTCAATTATTCAAATTTGAGTGCAGTTAAACAGAAAATAATTTTCACAAACTACAGTTTGTTACGTACTTGAATAGTGAATACCATTATCTTTAAAGAAATCTAAACAGCAACTTAAAAACTATGTCAATACATTTTTGAGACATGGGACTGTCCCAAGAGTGTATTGACTTAGTTTTGAAGTTTCTCTTAACTTATCTGTAAGGTTAATTGTATTTATTACTAAAGTACGTAATAAACTATAGTTTGTGAAAGTTATTTTCTGCTTAACTGCACTCAAATTTGAATAATTGACGTAAAACGAAAAAGGCGGGAAAACCTCCTTTAGATTCAGCCTTAACGTTAACTTATTACAAAGAAAATGTTAAACTTTAAAATTAAGTTAACGTTACCAATCTAATACAACAAAACGCTAGTTTTCGACTTTTATTTCTCCATAAAGCGGAGTAACTTTAATCCATTTCGTGTTTCCACTTTTTACAGTGTATAGTTATTTACCTCTCTATAAAGCTTTAGATCGTCAGCATATAATAACAGTTTAGAGTGTTTTACAACTTCTTAAATATCATACAGGAAATCTTAAATAGAAGTGGACCCAAAGGCTGACCCTGGGAATGCCATTACTTATTATATTTTCATTAGATATCGTAATGTTCCTTTTGGTGTTGCTAGTAATCTGGCGATCCACGAAATGGTGATTGTTATGGTTATTACTTTGTAACGTAGCAACAGGATCGTATATGATGTGATAGCGCTGTCTTTACAATACACGATATAAATTCTGGTAGAGTCCTTATGACCGAAGATTGTTTATTATAGTGGTTATTTAATGAATAAATGGAGCAAACACTTATAGACGTTTTTACCGACACCAGTTTATTGTAAAAGTTCCAATATTATATAATATACAATTTACTATACATCTGATAATAAGAGCGTCCCGAACATGGGCTCTGCAATGAATAAACTAGTGGTTCACCTCTTTGCAATGATACTTTAACTTAGGTCTTTAGGAAAGGAGGTCGTTCATAGAAAGGATACTAACTCCAGTCCGAGTTAGCAGGTAAAGGTATACCAACTTAAGTTGGGGGGTGAGGAGAGAGTCCTGACTCCAGTCCAAGCCAGGTAGGTAGAGGTGACCACTTTTCGGAGCGAAGAAGTGATAACTTCTAATTTAATTGACTGGCCTTTTATATCCCTTTTTGTGGGCTATTTTTAGTACTTCCAACTCTTGCCGCTTGGTGTTGGTGTCGTCTGCTTCTTATGGATGCTTAGTCAGCTTTATGTAACGTTTACTGTTTGTTTACTTTGTAGTCAACATACTGACCTAATGATCCATACCCCATTACAATATGGTATTTCCTATTTTTATTCTAAACATTCTACCAGATAGGAAACTCTCGAACCATTTTGAGTGTGTGCAAGATAAACCAATCTTCCTAAGTTTATTTATTAGAACCAGATGATGGACACTATCAAATGCTTTAGCCAGATCTATATTAATAACATCTCACTGAGATCTTTTTGTAATATAATCCTGAATACATTTGTAAACTGACAAAGATTTGTGGCCACAGATTTCCCTGGAATGAAGCCATGTTGATCTTCTTTGAACATATGTTTCAAATAAACTGCAGTTGTTCACATACAATTATTCAAATAGTTTTGTCATGGTATAATAATAGTAATAATACATAATATATAATATCTTTATTAGAGTGCTATGAACAATACAATACCAATATAGCACTGCAACATAAGGATACATATTGGCTACATATTTACGTAAAGAACTGGATGATAATAATAATAATCGTTCTTTCTCTCTTTCAGGGTCGAAGGCTATCAAATTATATCTTCTAGTACTAAGGTAATCTCCTATATAGTTTAAAGAAATGGCGAAACGGAATTTTGAGACAAAATATTATCTTTTTAGTTCTTTCGTCATGTATATTTAAATAGTACATCAATATTCTGCGCCTTTAGAATATGCCGCCTGTAAGACAATCCCATTGACGGTAACACAAACATGTTCAAAATAATTCAAATTTCCCGTCTAATATACTGGGATGACAAAATTTATCTCCTGATGGTACACGGTCCTGAATCCTGCAGCCACCCTAGACTCTGCGCCATTTTTAACTGACGCTCCGGTGAAGTCGCTTACAACAACGAACCAAGAACAGCCTGAGAGTAGAAATAGGCACAAAAATATAATAATAATAACTATTATTGTTAAAACAGTACTTTTGGTTAAATTGTTATAATTGTTGTAACTGTTACTTTTAAAATAATAGTTATTTATAACAGGTTAGGGAAAAAAGCAAAAATTGTTTATTATCTTGAATGCCAAGCCAATATTCTTGATTGTATCTTCGATTAGAAAAGCAACGAGGTAAGTCTGCACGTGTTTCATGTCTTTTTTATTTTTCGACAAGACAACGCAACAGTCAAATCAAGATACACTATCAGCTAGACTCCCAAATTTGAGGAAATAGTCCACTTCACACCCTAAAGACAAGTGGAGTTTCATTTTATTTCACTTTTTGTCCAAATTACGAAAATAGGAACCCGGAAATCAATTTTGGTAGCTTCCGTAGTTTTTGGCGAGGAAAATTGTTTTGAAAAGAGCAAATTTTAAACAACCGAGCACCGTCATGTTGGCGACGCTGGTGCCCTACCTAATAACCCGGCAGTCATAAATGATACATCATTGGAAAGCTCATGAAACTGAGATAGGAATGGCATATAATGTGTTCCCATTGTGCTCCACCTTTAGAAGAAAAAGAAGAAATCTGAAAATTTACAGGAAAATCATTTTTTTAATTCACAGGCAGTTGTCAACATTTATACTTACCTTACACCTATGATTTTTTTTGTACATACCCTAGGTGCTTTCGCTGAACATAATGCAACAATCATAAAGTTTGGTGCCACCCAACATCATAAAAGGAACGGAAAAAACTAAACATTGCCTTGTGGATCGCCTTTTACATTGGGCTAATGAGGACAATCTTCTCCTGACTTTCTCCCGCTTCGACTACGACTATACAAGTGAAACTTCGTCATCGCGTTTGTTGTTCGCTCAAAACAATTGCAAGCAAAGCTAATACTCTTTGGGCAATTATCGGCGGATCTATGACGTTTTAATTTATTTAGAAGTGGTCGCCATTTTTTGAAGAAATTACGTAGAAAAAATATGTACCCTGTTCCTTTACCCTTCTAGCCGGAGAACTCACAGAGACACTGTATGACCACTTAGGTTGCTTTTTTCTTGTCATTTTAGACCGTTTTGTTTTATTATAATATGAAACCCGGAGCCTGGCCCCTTCTGTTCACATGAGCCTTCTGGATTCTCTCTATCTTTGTATATGTAATAAAGGGGCTTTCCCTCTTATTTTGAAGTTCTATAAGTGTACGAGCGTTCTGTGATTCTGGTTTTGTTCTAGCGGTTTGCTGGTATTTCCGGATAACTTTGCTATGTTGTCATGTGAGGCTTTTTATGCTCATGAATTTGGCCAGGGAACCATATGTGTGTATCAATTCTTGTCAGAGTCTGAGGTTTTAATTTTTCATTAGGTACTGTTCTTTTATGCTTCCGGTTTATGTGATGTTTATTTCAGCTGTCTTGTTGTATTGACTGTGGTTATTATTTAAGTATTCTAAGTTTGTTTTTATGCAGTGGCAATTTGTGTTTGTGGTCAGACAGCCATATTCTGTCTGGACTTTTGGCTGCTTGACCTACGGTATATTCTATTGGTTACATCTCTTTCCATTTTCATCTTACATTGGTATATTCCATTGGTTACATCTCTTCCACTTCGTGGCTGTAGTAAATCAAAACGCCTTAAATCAGCTGAGAATTGCTCAAAAAGGGCTCAGTTTTGCTTACAATTGTTTTGAGTGAACAACAGACCGGATGACGAAGCTTCACTTGAATAGTCTTAGTTCAAGCGGGAGATAAGTCAGGGGGAGATTTGTCTCATTAGTCCAATGTAAAAGGCGATCCCCAAGGCAATGTTTAGATTCTCCGTTCTTTTTATGTTGTTGTATTGCACCAAACTTTATGATTGTTGCATATGTACGGCGGGAACACCTAGGGTATACTCTGATTTCTTTTCGTAGGTGTTCAGTAAGTGTTGACAACTGATTTTAGTTATTTAAAAAATATTGATTTTACCGTAAATTTCCAGGTGTTCTTCTTCTTCTTCTTCTAAATATAGATAATGGAATGGTGGGATGGGGTGGAATGGTTAAAACTGTATTCACTAGCGGAGCGAAGATGGAATAGGAGATGTGTACTAGCCTGAATTGTACTGTAGTGATATTACGCTATAATTAAATAAAACGCATTGTTCTCAGCAAATATCAGGACGGCTGAGAGTGTGGGATAGGCAGAACGACAAGTGCCCCGAAGTTCTGGCCAGTTTTTGCATGGTTTCATTTCATAAATTGAAAAGAAGTATACTTGCTTTATTTCTTTCATGCAGAAGTCATGAATTTCTATTAAATTGTAATGCTGAAATTTTCTACGTTTATAATATCTTCTACCTTTCACCGAAATTTCATAAATTTCTTATTTCTTACAGCTCCATGTTCACACGATCGTTATTCACGATTAACTATGATGGCATGAAATTTTCCTATACCCCTGAAATCATAATCAATCTTTGATGATTATTTTTATCAGTACCCCCTACGATCGATTAGGGATAATCCTAAAGTCGAGTGTAATACAACTAGACTAAAATCTAAACGCCTACAGATTAAACCTAAATTGAAAATCCCGGGAAAACCCTCTGGATGACAAGTTCCTCGACACAAATTAACACGGTGTGCTTTGTTTGGTAAACCACGAATCATGAGAAAGGAGTAGGAACTGTTTGACTTAGTGGCCAATCCAGAAGGTTTACAGGGTGGTGGGAGTTCTGAAGTTGAACATTTGTCTTTATGTCTCCACGTGTATGTGCTTTTGTCTCTCTCTCTCTCTCTCTCTCTCTCTCTATTGTCGAAGGTAGGGAGAAACTGCGACCGACACTCTTTTAAATTTTCCTGGACCTACATTTAAGCATGTAAATAGGTATACAATAATATATCCTGGCGTATATAAAATTGTACGACCAAATATCCTGACTGAGTTTTTTCAAGGTTTCCCCTCTGTTTCACCAGAAAATGCTGAGATGGTACCTTAAATAATTCACGTGTACAAGGTTATACACTTTGTTATATATTTATCTAACATTTAATACTTCACATATAACTGTCTACAGGTAAGTTAATCTAAAATGATGCTTTTATATTCCTTTTTGGCAATTGCGAATGTATAAAATCCAGTTCTAAAAAATAATAATTATTATAGAATTATTTAAAAACATTGCAATAGTATTACATTTAGTTTTCCCACCAAATCATATCAAAAATTCTTTAAATTATCATCCATTCAGAAATTATTAATTTATTTTATGAAAATGTCCAAATAGCATCTGTTATCTTACTAAGATATCAGTTAATAAAAAAATAATTTACAAAATTAAAATTTCTGGAATGGTTATGGGTGAAGCCCAAAACATTATACGGTTTAAGTTCAAGAATGCACAATGTATTTGGTGCTTAATACGAGAATTTTGAATTGTCAGTGAATACAATAGAAGGAAATATAGCC
Organism: Lepisma saccharinum; assembly: GCA_022664845.1. NCBI lineage: Eukaryota > Metazoa > Arthropoda > Insecta > Zygentoma > Lepismatidae > Lepisma > Lepisma saccharinum. Next base: position 29,743 of record JAGDQP010008186.1, read on the forward strand.
AACAGTACATTCGCAGTCAACTGAAGGCATCATGCAAGATTTGGCGTACATTTGTTCAACGAAGTCAAACCCGTCAGTGGTTTTACCAAGCGGCCATAGATCACTGGCAGGGCGTTGTCTTCTATTCGGGAGGCTCCAAGTTCATCGTGACTGAGGTTTTAGCAGAGTTTTCCTTGGTCACATCAGGCAAATGCTGGGATGGTAATTTTAAGTTAGGCCCTGGCCAGCTCCTTCCGTCATCCTTTTCCCTATCTATCTCATCTCATCAGTAGTTTAACAGTTCACGTCACCCTTATGCCCCGTTGCCTAAATCACTTTTGATCCGTAAATCAACATCAAGCAGGGATTTTTCATAATTATGTGAATTTACTGTTGCACCAATTTGTATCCCGAATTAATTCAGGATTAAAAATAGATTTCGTAAATCTGCTATAACTGTAGGAGTAACGCTTGATCATCATGACTAATAGATTAAAAGGACAACTTGTGTTATGAACAAAGAGTTTGATCCTTAAAATGTTTTTGGATGTATTAAAATCATTCAATAACAGAAACTTTCATCTAAAGTATTTGGGAAAGTAAAGACAACGGAATAAACATTGTAATCATTTCATAGTCTTTGTACACATGACTTTTGCATGTTATTTCATATGGTATCAATGATCTGGCTTTAGTTTCAACATTCACGTAATTTGGAATCGAATGTTTTTAGAGATTACACTGACAGACATATTAAGTAGTTTTTATATAACTGGCCCACCCTATAGGTTGAGGCTTAATCATTGATACCTCTTATGTACGTTTAACTTTTACCTCCAAAAATAAGTCTATTTATTATAAGGAATAAAATGGCGGACTTTCAGCTGAAACTTCGTAAGAACTAAACGGTCAATTTACGTCTTATTTACTTGATACGAAGTTTCGACTGGAAAATCATTTCTGTTTTTTCAATTCTAATTTATCAACAACTTCACTTACCTATTCTATGGCTTATGAAACTCGCAAGTTCGGCGCCGCAGTAACAAACGTTTTCCATAAGATTCTGGGTGAAAAAACTGCAGATACGACGTTAATCTTCGATATTGCGTTACGAAAACACTTTTCCTTATGTAAAAGGGATTTAAAAAAACCTTTCTACATAATAGGCATTTTTTTACTATTTCCAATATACTATAACATAACTTTACAGATTCAACTTTAGGTAATGTGTAAGGTTAACCAACTACTGTTTACATACTACTGTTAACCAACTAAGGTCTACTTGTTTACATTGCACTGTTATTTACATTGTAAAACTTGTTCTACACGTATTTGTTATTCGTAGTACTCACACTAATACAATGTTTGCACTGCGAGTATGAGACGACTTGTGATCAAGCACGTGGAGTATTACAATATTGTTTCTTGCAAACTTTAGTTTGTGGCCCTTGTTTTCCCTCCTCATTCGTATCAGTTCATCAAGGATTCAATTTACGCAACAGAAACACACAGGGGCCGCGTTGGCTAATTAGTAGAGCGCTCACATCTGGTGGTTTTTGTAGATGTGAGCGCGGTTCCATTCCTGTTCATGTCATGTGAGTTTTGTGGTAGAAAAACACAGAATGTTTGGGTTTGCTCAGGGTTCTCCCCTTTCCTTTCACATTCTTTATTCTACCTATTCATTCATCATCATCCATCTGGCTGATCCTAAGTTGCCTAAAGGCCTTAAAAATAATTACAAAAAAGAAAAAAAGAAATACAAAGCACAAGTTATAAAGAACTTTGAAAAAGTTTGATTATTGTTCCTATCACTCTTATCTTGTTAATTTCATACCAACTAATCAGATTTAACGATTTACATGACATCATTAAGCTAGTGTAAGTCATAGTTCCATGCGCATTTTGTTAATTTATCTTCAAGGATTACGGAGCAACGAAACAGAACGTTAATCCATGGATTCAGATATTCTATAGATCACAAAGTCGTAGATTACATACACATTTCATCAACCGGACATTAGTATATGAAACTTTAATTCGATATTCTGTAGGTAAGAAGATTCCACATTGTAACATTTGCATTCATGTTAGTGCAGCGTGTTTCAACCCTTTTCACGCCGCGACCTCCTTTTACCATGTCTTCTGGCCGGCGATCCCCAAAAGTACTTTTATGTTTATAATAAGCGGTTTCGTCTAAATTAGGCTACACAAAACATAAACAGATGGCGAATTTAGTTTATTTAAAGCAAGATATTGATTATTTTTATCTTGGAGAAAGAGGAGACAGATTGTGTGTGTGTGTGTGTGAGAGAGAGAGAGATGTGTACATGTCTGCTCTGCGAAGGTGGTTTAAGACTCACTCACGCTGTTATTACTGATGCGTCCTTGCTTAAGCAGTTCCGGATAGGGATTCCGTTTAACCCGTACCATAAGTATCCGTTACCCAGTCTCTGGATACGAGATTCTTTTGGTGGCTTCAAAGAAGTAGATCCCAGTAACGCTAAAAAAATATTAGTTAACTATATCAATTAATTTTTAATTTGAAGTCATGCAAATTTGTAATGTGCTTCACTTCCACCCAGTTTTCGTTTCGGATAAATCAACACTCTAGACTGTACCTTTAAAATCATGGCCGGGATTTTAATCATAACTATCTATACTCCGTTTACATACATAATGTATTAAATTGCCAAACTATCTTCTCAGATAAGAACAGTTGCATACTCACGCAGGGAATATTATACTTCAGTTACCTTTGAGAGAAACATTATCACTTCCCTTCTAATTTACTATGTACACACGCCATATTTTATTGTGCTTAGAACGTTTTGTAATTATAAGTTTTATACGAAATTTTTAAATATTCTCAAAACTACACCACGTCAAATATTTTATTTCAAATGTTGACCAGAAACATTATTTCTGTACACCTTAAGCTACTGGCTTGCTTTTCCCAACACTATAACATGATGCTGTATGTAAGAGACTTTAATTTTGAAAAAGTCTTAGCAAATATGTTCACGGGTAAACACGTATACTCTCTCTTTTCTCCTCGTTGTAACACGTTACAAATAACTTGGCTCGTTGGAATGGAAGAACGTAAACTGATTCAACAGATATGAAAGAACAAAAAAAAATGTTAAAATTACCATTTACCTTGGTTTGCTAATGACAACAGAATATCCAACTCTAGTAAGAAAAGAGAAATTGTACTACTATTTTCTCTTTACACTATTCAGTAAGGTGAAGCAAATGTACAGAAGGATGGTGGCGAAGTTGAAGCTTGAAGATGAGTGAGGCCGACGCGAAATAGTGAAGACATGAGAAAGAATGTGGCTCTGAGTGAATTTCAAACGTGTGGGAATGAGGACGAAGCTCAAATATGAGAATAAGGATTGAGGATTGTATGAATTAGTCTTTGTATGAATTAGCAGATATGGAATTAAATTTCGACATCTTGAAATTGAAAGATATTTTATCGTTATAAAAATATTAATAGAATATTAGAACTTAATACGTGAACAATTATATCGGCAATTTTGTTTATAAAGTTCACATTGCTTCGCTGCACCCTATAATACTTTAATTCCAAGATGCGTGATCTTGCATACGAAAGAGATGTTAGGAATTAATACGAAATGACAAAATTGATTGAAGTGGATTTAAGATAAAGCAGATGTCTTGAAACATTAATCTGAATGTAATTCCTAACTATTGTGAAAGCATTACATTCAGTTTTTATTGAAGATAAGTATAAATACTCATGCTTTACCAGTTGTTAAGCCCATTTCTGTAGTTCATCATGAGGTACCTGTATCTATTATCCATTTTCCTTGTAGTGGCTCAGGTAAGTTTATGAAAAAATAAAATGCTAATCTCTATGATACTTAATATTTCAATAGCTTAATTATTCTTTATTTTTATTGGAATTACTATAATTTCGAATGGTAACAATATTTGAAAGAGAGATTCTGATAAATCAAGAAGAAAGGAATCATAGTAAGTATTTCGATTAATTACTCGTATTTACTAGACAGATACAAAGAGAATCTATGGTTTCATACTTCAAACAAGTAATCACTTATAACGAAGTTATATAAGATTGAAATTTGTGTCATTGCGATAGAACAGGAGTATGATGTTACATAAGATTGGTATTTGCAAGATACGAAGTTTTGTGTCAACATGGCGACGAGCCGATTTTGATATCCCGGGATTGGTTGATTCCATAAATTTGGTAATGTTTTAAATATACTTGTATTGGATATTTTAACCTGAAATTTGTAATAGTGTATCTCAGTGTGTTGAATATAAATGGTAAAAAAGTAACTTTTCAAATATTTTATTTCATTGAAGGTGAAAAATGTGTCGAAATGTGCTAGTATTAAAAAATTGTCACTGTTCAAGGAGAGAAAAACCGATGTCGGGAACGAGATAAAAAGCTGAAAATAATAAAGTCAATTGCTTTGTGACGGATTTCGACTGCATATATTTTCATTTTGTTATTTAACACCCTTTGGATGGGACAATAGTTTAAAGTACAAAAAAATCCAATCGTGCGAGCAATATGGCGTAGGGTCATTAGGTAGATTTCGAAGAAAAATATACCTATTGAGATCGATACGATATGAAACTATATATTTATATATATATATATATATATATTAACACGCTAGCGGCAATAATTTTGAAGATATTTGAACCAAATTTTTATATGTTGTTTCTAGGCTTAATAGCTCGGTTAAGTTCGTTAATGAGCAAAATCGGTTGCCATCTTGGATCCAAAATGGCCGCCGAACCCATTGTTGTATAGAATACACAGCCTAAACCGCTAGGGCTATTGAAATCAAATTTCGCATAAAGGTACATCATCACCTTTTGATTACGAAAATGTTACCTAATGAGTACAAAGACGCCATCTTGGATCCAAAATGGCGGAAGTAAGAAATCTATTTTCCATATCGTTTGAGCTAGAGATACGAAATTTGACATAAAGGTGTATTGTCACTAGTAGTTCAAGAAAATATTACGAAATGTTGAAAAAGTCGCCATCTTGGATACAAAATGGCCGCTGAATCCATTGTTGTATAGAATACACAGCCTAAACGGCAGCAGCTAGAAATATCAAATTTGGTAACACTATACATTATCATTTGTATGTTACTAAAATATGACATGACGTATCCAAAGACGCCATCTTGTATCCAAAATGGCGGACCTAAAAACATTTTCTACACTGTTTGAGCTAGAGATACGAAATTTGGCATAAAGGTGCATTATGACGAGTAGTTTAGGGAAATATTACAACATTTGGATCCAAAATGACCACCCAAAATCCCATTTTGCACACCGTTTGAGCTGGATAAATGAAATTTTACTTGAAGTTGTACCATCACAAGTTGGTCACGACAGTCGTCAACTTGGATCCAAAATGGCCGCCCCAAAAACCCAATTTCCAAATCATTGAAGGTAGAGAAACGAAACTTTCTTTGAAGGTGTATGACCAAGAGTAGGTTACAATAAATGGGGCAAACTTTCGTTTCGGAGGCGCAGCCCTCCGTGGGAGGGTACAAATGGATACCATGGTGGTGTAGTGCAGTACACTAATCAGTACAAATGGATAAGATAAAGGAGGCGCATCCTCTCAAAAGCACTGAAGTTGGGGGCGAACCCCCTACGGGGATCTGAGGGTAGCGCTCCAAGCGAAACAAAGCGAGTGTATATATATATATATATATATATATATCGAGAAACAATAAATAGTTTCTCGATAGCTCTCATATAAGGCGAGATTTGAATTTTTGAAAATAAAAAAAAACTTCGAGATCTACCTCAGCCTGTAGGTCTACCGAAAGGGAATTTTTTAGTATAAGAAAGATAAGTATTAATAAACAGGAATAATGATATGATAAGGTTAACTGCGCTAATAAGGTAATCCAATCTACAATTCTGCATGTCAACCCATTTTATAATCCCAGTTTATTTCATAATCAGTCAAGTAAACAAAGTAAATAGAGATGAGGATTTTAGCTTAAGCATGTGATCATCAACATATTCTTATTAATTAAGTTAATGGTTATTAACGTCCTAATTAAACTGGTGGCTTTCTAAGGTCGAGATCTAAAATTTTGTTAAGTCGGATATCAAGATGGCAGATACCTACGTTGGACATCTACTCCAAAATGTAGCCTTTTCTCACCATGTCACATTTTTATACAATGATGGGTCATTTGCTTGACGGTTTGTGAACTTCAAGGCTGTAGTGTGGCTTTTGACTCACCCTATAGTTTACTACTACCAGTTATGACTACCAGTTATGACAAAATGGTGTATGATGACGACAAACGGTGGTCATTTTTTAACTAATCGCTTCCCAAAACAATATATTTATTAATCGTTTAAAAAAAAAAAGGTTTTGTGACACTTAATTTTCTTGATCAGTGTTATGAAATAAAATGGGCTATATATTATATTATTAGTGAAATCTACATAATATTGTTATATTGACGTCTATTAATACTTACCTTTCATATAAAACGAGCCTGAGTTATTGCTCGCAAATGGGATTTCCCCCCTTATTTTAAACGTTTGCTCCAGCCAAATATCAAAATGAAAACGCATTCGCATTGAAAGGCCGTCACGAAGCAATATTGACTGTATTATTTTCAAATTTTGTATCTCGGCACCCACATTAAATGTTTGTTACCTTGAACAGTGAAAATGTTTCAGTTTTAGCAATTTTGGACACATTGTTCACCTAGAAGCAGGGATTAAATTCGAAGCCGATTGGTGGCAACACTCTCATCCAAATATAATTTCTAACAAGTGCATCCCATCCTATTAACTGATTCGTAATTGCCCAAATAATACAGCATAATTATCCACAGATGTATTGTGTGCGTAGTATAATATATAGAAACACAAAATCCATGACGTGTAATAAATGTAGTGGATGGACCACAGTCTTCTCGAGCCCAACCTTAATGTAGAAGAAAATCCCTGCCTAGAAGAAAATTACATTTTTTGCAAGGTTAGTTTTACAGTTTATATTCCACACATTGAGATATGCTACTACAAATTTCAGGTTAAAATCTCCACTACAAGTATATTTAAAACATTACCAAAGTTACACAATCAAACAATCCCAAATATCAAAAGCAACGCTGAGCCAGGTTGACACGATACCATGTATCTTGCAAATACCAATCTTATGTCACATTCAATTCCTGTTTTATCGAAATGGCACCAATCCCAGTCTTACAACTTTGTTATATGTTTTGAAGCACAGGTTTTATCAAAGCTATGTAAATGCTCAGCGACACACACGTGCCCAATGAAAAATGGTTGTTACGATCAAATGGTAAGAGGAAACAAACTGTAAATCTACATTTCGTCTCTGCTAACATAATAAAATGAATGTGCAAAACTTCAAAAAAAATTTAAATAGTTCAGCTTCGATTTAATTTTTCGATTTATCGATTTCATTAGAAACGAATGTCTTTAAAATTCAACCATATCGAAAGCATTTTCTTGACTCCAAAGCACAGTGCGTAACATAACATCTATCTTGTAAATCTACCCACATCAAACTTTCCATTAAATAGTGAAATTAACATTAGAATTCGTGCTGCTGTATTCACGCTTGTCTTTCAGCCTTGTAGTGAACTAATTACTTAAATAAAGTGAAATCTTAGAATTAACCTATTTTCTGTTTAATGATATAACATCCAAGCGTCCTACCAGAAGGGCATTGCGTCTTACCGGTAGGACGTACAGAAAACTGTAAAAATGAAGGTTTCGCGTACTGGCAGCAGGACGAAATTGAGTTTTCAATATAGTGGGCATACAGAAGCTCTAGCGATAACCTGAATGGTGCAAGGTGACGTCATCGTTCTTTCGTTGTCAGCGTTGAAATCCTGTCCATTGTAGAACGCATAAGTGAGTGTTGGAAAATAAAAGAACAAACGCTAAAAATAATAACAACTATATCTTCACAACATATAACAATACTACCGTCCTACTGGAACTACGCGTGTGTGCTACCAGTAGAGCACAGATACAAACATCGCTGTACTGCGAGCAGGAAGCATCATCGTCTTACCGGTAGGATAAATGCTTGGACGTTCTATCATTAAGATTTATTCATACTTGTTTCATCAGGATCGAATGAATACAAACGGAGAAATGTGCAAATGCGCATTTGTATGGAGCTTCACTGTGTCACGTATACATTTTACCTTTGTCCTATGTGTATTGCAAGATAACGTAGGCGTTAGTTTTCAATCAGTTCTTAGAAACTTTTCAACATTTCTTTCCTTCTTGTTATCCGATATTCGGTTTATCGACACTTCTTTCTATTGTTCCATTTGCTAAAACTTTATACCATCTTCCTTTAACTTCTTTTTGTTTTCATTAACACAATAAATATTTAAAGTTAATTTCAATGTCGTTCGCTTCGCTTCCAATAACATCTTCCATGGCAAGCATATGTTGCCAAATGAAGACTTGAAGTTAATAAGATCCTAAGTGCCATTTTCTAACTTATGAGAAAAACAGTTTTTCAAAATTATATTTTCATATAAAACAACACGTCTCACCAACCCAATACAAAGACCAAGCAATGTGTTTAAAATTTGATTCTTGTATATGTTATGGGTTGTTTTAATACTCATAGTTTATGTTCTTATAGGCTCTGGAACCTCATAAGCCAATTAGATTCTCCGCCAAGAACAAAATACAAGGTATGTTAATTTTCTCAACATCTTACGGACTGTATTAGTCGAGCATGCATTGCTATTGTGTTCCGCTAACGTTGATGTACATCATCAAAAAATTTTGCAAAATTATTGGTTGTTTGATTTCTCATTTAAATAGGGATACTATTTAGTTTCATCCATTAAGACAGCTTCATATTTGATAATTTAAGAAAAGCAATTGAAAATATTGCTTCACTCGTGTTTTCTAAGTTAATTACATAAATAACTTATATTTATTTTAGTTTCGTAAGGTAGGAATAATTTGTTCAGCATAATGCAAGCGTAGTACTTCAGTAGCAAAAGTTTAACGAAACTTGAATAATCTATGTTAATGTAATAAGATTTTGAATCTGGAAATGAGTCTATTGAATATATAGGTGCTCTGAGTCACAACAGAACTATAAAGAAAGAACTCCTTTTAATCATCCTTAAAATGAATTAACTAAATTCCTATTCTTTTGAGACATCATCATTATTTCATAAAAATACCTACACATGTGAAGTAGGTTTTATTTATAATGACAAGCATTTACAATTTCATATACCTACAAACGTAAATATGAAGTAACTTAAGGTAATATTTGCTATCGGCTTGTATATAAAAGACTGATTGCAGTTATCTTCTTAAGAAGAACCATTCATAAGAGTGATTTTTAAAACATTTTATTTATAGCCTTTCGGCATCTAAACTTAGGCCGGCATAAGAGAAGGGAAAGGTTTCGAGAAGGTGTTGGCGAGGGCAACATCGGCATTTACCTAATGTGACTGAGGAAAAGCCCTGGAAACCTCAGTGAGCATGGTATGCCGCTGGGATCAAATCCACGACCTCTCGAATGCCACGTCAACGCTGTACCAGAGCTACGACGGCTCGGTAACAATACATAAGCCATTTCTCATCTATTAAAAGTAAAAACTATTTCACTTGCGCTGTGTAATTTTGTGAATTTATTATTGATCATCGTAATAAACTATTAGTCATTCACTCGAGCCCTGAGTACATTTATTCTACAAAAGCAATAATAATATTAAAAAATCCTGATAAAAAGTCTGCATATTATGAGTATCATATATAAACTTCCTCTATTCACTCATATAAATAATAAACCAGAAGCACCTCCTGAATTATGTAAACTCTTTACTTTGTCTCAGAACTTCTTTTTGTTTTACCTGTTCCAAAATATTCTACCAATTACTTATGACTAGAAACATACGATGCAGCAAGTGGTTCTGCGAAAAGCAATCTTTGTCATATCTGTGAAGGTTAGTTTATATTTTGTTTTCTTCAGGATTTAGTGCTTTCGCTTACTGTATTACTTTAGGGGGGGTTGCTTCTACAGACTTATTGCCATATGAGGAATAATCGTTAAAATCCAGACCTATCACTCCATTTTGAGATAATTACACATTTATATTTTGTAATATAGAGTCCACAGAAGAGCTTTAATAAGGATATGTCATATTTTGTATCTTCTGAGTCTATAGTCAGAAAGGACAGATAACAAAGTATCCAGCGCTATACTTTCTTCAGAATCTAAATTATAGTGACACGTATGCTTTTAAACGTTTACTCCAGAAATATATTCATTCAACTGTACGTAATTAACATGGAGTATTTATTGATTAGTATGTAATGAGACAATATATTTATTTGTTAAACTGAAATCAATACTTACAAATATACGCGTAAAAAAGTAGCATTCCACAAATATGTAAGGGATTGCTGTAAGAATATTCATCTAACCATTTATTGAAAGAAATCGAATCTACGTATCTGAAAGAATATTAATATTTATACGGAAACTTAACCTAGACAACAGCATTTTCCATTCAAAACCCTAGATTTTCAAACCCAAGAAATGTGTAAACATAATGTGACGATGTAAATATATTTGTACCTAATATCTTTATTTCAGAAAATGTTTCAAGTGCTCAAAATATAAGTAGGATTCACGGAGTTGTTGCAGCTCCCGGACAATTTCCTTTCTTGGCCACTTTGTGGTATTATCATTATGCTGGAGGAGGTGGATCAGCTTGTACAGCCGCTCTAATAAGTGATGAGTGGATCTTAACAGCAGCACATTGTGTAGAGTAAGTAAGTTCCTTTAAAAAAAATCAAGTGCAATAATATGGGTTTTACTTTATACATGTACAATTCCCGATAGTGTATTTGATACGAGCCGTATTTGATATTCAATATTAGAAAACAAAGACAGAAGAGAAGATTATCTACAATGTGTTAATATGCCGGTATGTTATAATTTTGTAGAGCAGATTATGTGTGATCTCGATCGAGACATATGTTAAATGTCAGCTAATTGAAATTTTGATTTATGTGATAGCAAAGTCACATGAAATTAGTAAGTTTAGACTTCATTTGGGTCATTTGCTGAATACAACGTTGTTATAAATAACAATTAGGTTATATTTGTACGACAGGCTAGGCTTTATTTGATTATGGGTAGGTTACAATACATGAACATGCTACTGATTAGAAAGGGCGACAAATTGATAGTTGAGTATAGTTAGGATTTGGTTTAACTAATAGTCATGAGTATTGCTTATGAATCATATAAAATTTTCGTTCATTGTTTAGTTTTCTTTATATTTAAGATCTTTTACGAATACATAAAAGTAGATTGGTTGATGAACCAATTTTAGATTGCAATATAAGGACCACAGTAGAAATTAAGAAGGATTTAATGGATTGATTATTTATGAAAATCTGTACATTCTAACATGACCGTTAACACAATGTCAAGTGAACAACAAACTTATCTTACAAAATTAATTTCACTTTTATCTTAATCCTATATACTTTATCACCAAAGTGTATATGAATCCTAACAATATATAGAGGAGCAAAAATTACAACATAACCAGACAAAATCAGAACCATTTCGAACAGTGATTTATTATTCAATCAGAATATTTCGACCACTAAATACGTGTACTTGTATATCTGCAACCGGAGCTGTCCCATCAATTACGAATGTTCATTCTCATTTAATTTATTTTCGCTATTATTTTCTTGGTCTATCGTTAGAGTAACTGATCTCCCACCAGGCGATTCCACGGGTGCTGACCAGATATAATGAGTACCGGAAATATTCCGGAGCTGAGCAACACGAGTACTGCTGCCTTACAGTTAGCAGAGACTACTACAAAGGCTAAGGGAATATAAAACCGAACAAAAACATCATGATGAAATGAAGCAGTTTCATCATTACCATCCCGAGAATGAAGATAAATGGCATACACAGGACTGAAGGATGAACAAAGGATGAGATCTTGAATATCTGCCTTTACTGCGAGGTCGTAGAGCTAATCACGTTTCACCGCTAAATAACGTCACGAAATGGTAAACAATAGTTTTATAGATTTTGATGGATAAAATATTTTGGAGGTAAACTCCAACAACATGATTAAGAAAGAAATTAGAATAGGAATGTCAAACGTACAAACCTAATAGAAAACGGGTGATATTCACACGGTGATGGCGGATGCTGAGAAGTACGGGATAAACGAACTATTATCCATCGTATAGTTTACATGTGAACAAACAGAAGTATTTCAAATCTATACCGCAGAACCGTGGATTTGCGTACCCAGTAAGATTGAGGTCGAAATATAATTTCAAGATATATATATATATATATATATATATATATATATATATATATATATATTGAGGAATTGACAACATCCCGAACGAATTAATTAAAGAGAAAGGAACGATACTAGAAAAGGAACTACATGAATTGATAAGTGCCATATGAAGAAAGGAGGAGCTGGTAAAGGAGTGGAAAATCTCAATAATGGTACTGGTGTATAGAAAAGGACCACATAAGAAGAATGCGTATAGGTCAAATAATTTAAACATTCGCAGAGAATGTCATAAAGTTTATGGTTTGTCACCACTACTCCTTAAGTTTACATTTAAAATGCGATTCTAAAAATAAAAGAAGGTTTAAGTGACTAACAACGAATTACTTGAACCAACTCTTCGTATACTGGGTTAGCTTGCACTGTAAAGTAACACCAATGTTTTGGAAGAAGCTTGCGGTGAGATAGATTTACAGGTGAACATAGAGAAAACAATGTACATGATAACAAGCCGAATCGCAGAGGAAGAAGGAAATAGAATCATAACAATTAAGAATGAGATCATCTGGAAAGTAAAAAATCCCTTTCGGTAAGCCTACAGGTTGAGGTAGATCTCGAAGTTTTTTTTATTTTCATGAGATAGATCTCGCCTTATATGAGAGCTATCGAGAAACAATATTTATTGTTTTGTAGATTATTCATCAAGAGCTGTTCAGCTATTTCACAAGACATTATATATATATATATATATATGTGTGTGTGTGTGTGTGTGTGTGTGTGTGTGTACTTGCTTTGTTTCGCTTGGAGCGCTGCCCCCAGACCCCCCGTAGGGGTTCACCCCCGAACTTCAGTGCTTTTGAGAGAATGCGCCTTCTTTATCTTAACCAAAATCTCACTGCAGCACTACACCACCATGGTATCCATCTGTACCCCTCCACGGAGGGGCTGCGTCCCCAAAAGGAAGGTTTGCCCCATTTATTGTAACCTACTCTTTATCATACGCCTTCAAAGGAAATTTCGTTTCTCTACCTTCAATGATTTAGAAATTGGGTTTTTGGGGCGGCCATTTTGGATCCAAGTTGACGACTTTTTGAAAGTTTTCTTATATTGTCGTGACCTACTTGTGATGGTACATATTCAAGTAAAATTTCATTTATCCAGCTGGAACGGTGTGCAAAATGGGATTTTGGGCGGTCATTTTGGATCCAAGATGGCGATTTTTCCCAAATGTAATATTTCCCTAAACTACTGGTCATAATGCACCTTTATGCCAAATTTCGTATCTCTAGCTCAAACGGCGTGCAAAATATTTTAGGTCCGCCATTTTGGATCCAAGATGGCGTCTTTGGATACATCAAGTAATATTTTAGTAACATACAAAAAACAATGTATAGTGTTACCAAATTTGATATTTCTAGCTGCAGCCGTTTAGCATGTGTATTTGGGTTCAGCGGTCACAACAATGGGTTCAGCGGCCATTTTGAATCCAAGATGGCGACTTTTTCAATATTTAGTAATATTTTTTTGAAGTACTAGTGACAATACACCTTTATGTCAAATTTCGTATCTCTAGATCAAACGATATGGAAAATAGATTTCTTGCTTCCGCCATTTTGGATCCAAAATGGCGTCTTTTAACTCATTAGGTACCATTCGCGTAATCAAAAAGTGATGTTGTACCTTTATGCAAAATTTGATTTCGATAGCCCCAGTGGTTTAGGCTGTGTATTCTATACAACAATGGGTTCGGCGGCCATTTTGGATCCAAGATGGCGACCGATTTTGCTCATTAACGAACTTAATCGAGCTATTAAGCCTAGAAACAACATAAAAAATTGGTTCAAATATCTTCAAAACTATGGCCGCTAGCGTGTTAATATATATATATATATATATTTATACTTTCATATCGTATCGATCTCAATAGGTATATTTTTCTTCGAAATCTACCTAACAAATTTAAATAGTTGGGTCCATATTTAGCAAACAATAAAGAGTTACGAAAGAAAAAAGTATTTTAGTATTTGCCAACTCATATTTATATTCAGTTCAAAATGTTCTAACTTCGCCACTAATATCAAGAAACTTGTAATTGAAAATAAACAGAACGATAACTCTGTCGGTAATTCTTAATGGTTGCAAAAGTTTGAGTAGGCACATGAACACTAATTGCATGTTCATGGAATAAATGTTTTGGAAAAGGATATACACATCGGAACGAAACGATGTGACCGGAGAATGGAGGAGACTGCATAATGAATCACTCCACATACAGTATTGATAAATTACTGACCTGTGGGTCAATAGTCGGGACATTACCTAGACGATAGGTGCTGAACACCTTCTTAATAAACTGGGATTTTGGTAGATTAAACATAAATAAACAATTAATATCGATATTTATTGGTAGACGTAGATCAGATATATATATATAAAATATACAAAGATTATTTACAAACAAAACAAGGAATTACCAAAATTATACCAAATTGAATACGCATACCAACATAGTTAAATTTATAGCGAGCAACATATCTTTTGAATTTAAGATGTTTTCTGTTGTGTTGATCTGTCAATGATTTGCACTTGGTAATCAAAGTTCGAATTTGTCACCACTATACGAGAGGCTCAAGCGTGTTTGAACCAAATATATAAAGTTCTGTGTTTTTCTGAGTCCAAAATATATTGTAATTTTGAAGACAACTGTTTGACGAATCTTTACGTAGAATTTGGATAATTCAAAAATGGAGACTTTTATCAGAGCCAAGTCGAATACTCAAATGCATCTGCGTGAGTGCGTCTGGGTGAGTGGGTATAAAGAGAAGTTTTAGGTAATATTTATATCAGTCTGTTTTCTAATTGAAGAAAGTACTGGGAACTTTCATATGGGATAAGATACAACGGTTCAAGGTGAAACTGTTTACAAAATTTAAAAACACTTCTTAAAAAGGTTCAGGTGTTAACTTTCACATCACTAATAGATTTTCAGATCGGCGTACAATTTTTATTTCTTGTGGACCAAGGTCGAATCATGGTTATTGCGGAAAGACTTCCTTTCGTAGGAAAGTGCACATGGGAACATAAATAATCTCACTGTCTCGTGCTGCTTTGTTTTGACTTACTTAATTCTTACCTTGGAGTTGAGAATAATTATAACGTTTAATCATGATCCATTACACTTTAGACGTCGAGAAACTAGTCTTATAGACAACTCAATTTAAACCAAAATATCTTACAACTAATTACATTGTAACACATAGCATTAAGAAAATTATGAAATGAATAAAGTAATAAAATTGGAATATACACGAGTATGATTCTCCCGATATTGTGAAACTAATGAAAACTAGTGAAATTATAAAACTAATAAAAAGGGGTAGACCATATAGCTCGGACATAAGGTAAATGATCATATTTCATCGTGAGAGTAAGAAACCATTCGGATGTCAATATTATATGGGATCTTCGAGGTAATGGTGAAAACTTGCTTGATCTTACCCAGTATAGAATCCAATGGTGAACATTTATTACTTTAGCGATGAACTTGTGAGTTCGTAAGCCATGAACTTGGTTGCTATAGTTCTTCCAAGTGGTGAATCAACTTTAATCCTGCCCTTCCGAAGTCACACGACAGATGCCTATATATTCATAGTGGAATAAACCGAGCCGCCACAGCTCAGTGGTAGAGCGTTGGCGTAGTATTCGGGAGGCTTTGGGTTCAATCCCAACGACCAAACACCCTGACTGAAGGTTTTCCTCAGTTACATTAGCCCAAATGCCGGGATGGCACCTTCAAGTTAGGCCCTGGCCGACACCACCGCTCATCCTTCCTTCTCCCCTATTCCGGCATGAGCTTTACATGCCTAAATACCATAAATGAAATTTGATTTAATTCAAAGCGGAATAAGAAAGGGTTTATTCCCAAGTGTACTAACCATGTCGACATGGCTGTTCTTTGAGGCAGAATCCTTATTTTCACATTCAATTATTTGCCTTGCGTTTGTATACATTTTTGTAATTTTTGCTTACATAATTTTTATTCACCTTAAATTTCAGTGAAAGACTACTTATCTTGTTATTACAATCATTCAAAGTGTATACAGAATTTCATAAAGATAGAATCTGCAATAACCTTATCATTATGCCTATAGTTGTTAAGCCTCTTGCATTAATTCTATTCTGCGCACCCTAACTGAATCTGTAGCTTATTTTTATAAAAATATAAGAATTAAATACTCATATACATATCCTTTCTTTCGCGTTTAGTGGAGGAGACGGTTACTTCATTATTACCCTTGGCGCCATCAATCCACAAAATCTCGTTAATGAACCCAACGCTATTGTAATAGAGGGAGACATAATCCACAGCTATCCAGAATTTAATTGGCCACAACATGATATTGCGCTACTGAAACTGCCCAATCCAGTTCCATTATCAGGTAAGTCGACTAAGTATGATATAAAATAAATAAGATCTTCAAATACGTCAGTAATCAAATATATGTTTAAGTAATATTGAAAAGGTTTATCACTATGAAGAAAATATTCAATTTACATTGTCTGTTTCGGTGCTACAGTTCATATCAAGCACATATTATGTTTGACATTAAAGATCACTGCCTTACTGCTTTCTTCCCTTAAATAGGTTGAAAGGTAAGGTTGGGTGAGTAGCAGCTATGAATTTTATACAGATAGTTTCGAAAAGTATCGCTTCTTTGCATATTTCATAAGCGATCTTGTCACAATACGATCATGAAATAAGCAATTGTTATGTGATGGAGATATAAACTTAGGTGCTGTTGTCGGAGCCAGAAGCATCATTTCAGAATTTTATGCGACTTATATGCAAAGAATGAATCCTTAATTCTGAATTAGTAGAATATAAACTCATCAGAAAACCTTTTTACGTTACAAAAACGAGCTTCATATAAAACTTATGGAGTTATCTATTTTGTGCCGAGTGAAGAAAAAAAATGTTGAAAATTTAACAACAATTTTTTTTTTTTTTATTTTGATTTAACTCAATTCCGATCCGCATATAATATATTCAAAGAAAAGATTATTCTCGAAAATTAATCGCTGTTAAATCCACGTACAAGATAAAAGAAATTGTATATTAAAACACTCTTATTAAATTTTTAACGTGCTATAGAAAGAAACAAAAAAAATAAAAGGATTGTTTTTATGGTTTGACAAATATTAGGGAAAATCTGGTAACTATACATTCTTGACTAAACTTTGGTATAAGAAATATATTAGTTACATATTATATATATCCGGATGTTGTGTGGTCAAATTGAAATATTTGTAGCTATCCATCTATTGA
Source organism: Lepisma saccharinum (assembly GCA_022664845.1). Classification (NCBI taxonomy): domain Eukaryota; kingdom Metazoa; phylum Arthropoda; class Insecta; order Zygentoma; family Lepismatidae; genus Lepisma; species Lepisma saccharinum. Next base: position 47,407 of record JAGDQP010008186.1, read on the forward strand.
CTTTACATTTAATGGAAAATTGAAAAATGACGCTGTAGGATTTTCGGTGTTAGAACCACATTTAATTATGATGTCTTTTGTAAAATTGTCTATCTTATACCATGGTTAAGAACTGTCTGCAAATATTTTGTTTACTTTTTTCGTTTTAATGTATTGGCAACAATTCTGAGTGATGATGTGTTTCGGTAAGAAATTTTCGGGATGTGAAACATGCCGATGGGGACTCTTTCTCAGATACCGACATGGCATTCGTCTAAATGAACTAAGGACAACACTGAAAAGATCGACGACGATAGTTACGCATACCCATATGCCTTGCCAGTCCATTTCGTGCAACCACTTATGCTCTCGTAGCTATGAGCTTTGGAATTAAACAATTTCGAGAGATACATTTGTTAAAGTTGTTATGGTCATTCCGGTATAGAACTCATTGATTATATGATTAGCCAATTGTTAGAGACGGGATTATTTAATGCGCGAGATCCATGGCTTATGCATGACTCATAATCTCAGTTGAAGAATGGATACTACGAGTTTGCAACGCTAATGAGTCGTATGCTCTTCTTATTCGATCATATATCTTATCAAAGCTTAAGGCACAAACAACTCCATGCTCGATAAATTTCACTAATGCCGAGTACAGGGGAATACTACAAGAATCGCTTTCTATGGATATTCTTTCTCCCCCATATTACAAAGGATGTCGGTAAAAGTGTAGTAATATTTCTCGAACAAATCCCTCATAATGAAGGATAATAACTGATTACTCATATCTTTCTTAAGAAATGAAAGCTTGTAACTACAAGCTAGCATCTTGTCGCTCCCAGTGACATCAGTATTATGTATACAGGTTGATATTGGCTTTTCAAATCACAATTATAGCCAATGATTGTATTTGGGAGATGATTACGATTGCGTAGTGCACTCAAGGAAGAATTTAGACATTGTAAAACAAGTTTATTGTAATGAAATGGACGGTCAAATGTAGAAAAGGGATCACGGTACTCTCGAGTGGTGCGATCACCTCTGCTGGTAGGAGTCGTCGGTTCGGACCCCGTCCGTTCCTTTTATTCTTCTTTACATTATTGACCTGGTCTTTAGTAGCCATGTACTTTGTACAAGTTTGGTCGCCTATATCGGTCAAGATACGAATTATTACATCATTTGCGATGATTTTGCATTAATTTTATGTAACATTTTTGACAAAGTTGAACTGACCCAATATCCATTCTTGTAGTATAGAAAACTAATTTATAAAATATTGCTTTGTATTTACTAAATACCTTCTATTGTCCAGTTGAATAGGTATTCTTGCGACTCACAAGAAAGTTTTAAATCTCATTAGCGCCTTACAAAATACCTTGCTTGATCTTTTTTTATGAGTTCTTTCTCCACAGTTTCTAAGTGATATTAATTAATTCCACGAAACGGCCAATTTCCAAAAAGAAATAACCCACTACACAAAAAACTGCAGAATTTCGTTGGCATTAATTAATTAACTCGGACCACACCAATTATAAGTAACTGTACATACAAAGAAAAAACTCAATTTTCGATTTGTCAGGCTTCTGGAATAAAGCTTTCAAGTCACCTCCTAAAAATTCATGTGTGTATCGCAATCAAACTCAGGATATTATAGCAATGGACGACCGTAATGGTTAACATACGTGTAATTTTCGAATGTGTTCAACAAAACTTTTATTCTTCTCTTCCCTGTAGATGCAATTCAACCAATCCTCCTGCCAAGGAGGACTGCAGGTGACTTTAATGACACACCAGTGATAGCTGCTGGATGGGGTGTGGATGGAGACGGTAAGATCATCGATAGTATAATTACATATTTATGCAGAAACTGCTCCAAGCAAAACTAATAATACTTGTTCACATATGTAGAGCTTTTTGTTTTAAAATACGTCTCCAGTAGCAGGCAAACGTTGAAAAGTGGTGGATTCAACTTTAGTCTTGTTACATAATTTTAAAGTATTGTGCGTCTGTTTAAAGGGGTTTTCGACGTTTGGAATCAATATAGTCTTCAATGACAAGAAGTAAACGATGAGCAAGTCTTTTTGATAACCTTGTATTTTCCCGCCTGTTCAACAGCTGAAAAACACGTTTTTCATTTCACCAAATGAGAGCACTGACTGTAAATTTTCCACTCGTCTGCAGTGGGATTCGAAGCTGGAAGGTTTCGCACTCGTCGTTAGTAGCTCCTAACGCTAGTCACTCATCCACGAAACCATCTAGTGAGTAACAACTATTTTACTATTCCTTATACGTTACAAAACTTTCTCTGAAGAAAAATTCATGTAATAGAGAGTCTAGGTGACCATAAATTTTCAGTAATTCCAGGGAGAATCGGGATAATTCAATTTCTTCCATGCTGAACTGTAAATTTTCTTCCTACCTTTTCTCTTCCCCGAAGGGTTTTGAAATCAACATGTAAGTAAATCAGAAAATTCCTAATATGATTTTAGAAAAGAGAAATGGCAAAAAGAGTACAATGCAAGGATTAGCGAAAAAGTAGAGTACACAAAATTAGGACTCCTGATAGGAGTATGACTGGTACCCCTTGACAGAAGTCGTTTACGAGTGTTTCTTACTAATAAGAGCAATACAATTTTTCGAAACATATTTATTCTTCAAACCGGGGAGACAAATAACCGGAGATTAATGCTTTAATTCCGGGAATCTGCCCCGAAAACCTGGGTCAATTGTCAATCTAGGATAGTTTGAAATTTCCCTTTAACATTGTGGATTGTATCTTGAATTAGTTCGTTGACTTTTCTCTTCTCTACTGGTCAATCAGACATTTGACAATATTGCTGAAAGATGGCATCACTTTTGCGGTTAGAGTAACGTTGTGAGTCTTTGTAATATAAAATAAATAGTGAAATATTAATGTGTATGAGGATTCATCATGGACGAGTGGTTAGAGCGTCGAACTACCAACGATTTATGCAGAAAGTTCCAGCTTTGAATTCAATTGTAGACCAGTAGAGAATTTACAAACAAAAGAAATATATTAACGTGAAAGCAATGAATGAAAACCGCAACTGTGGTGAGCGATTCTCTATCATGAAGTTCAATATTCTCTTTTGGTTAAATGTAAAAGGTGGTTTTAAGCCGTTGAATATTTGGGCAAATATAACGTTAGAAATACGTTAACAAAATACTCCACTTCTTGACGTTGAAAACTGTGTTCATTCTCTTAACGTCGAATACACCGCTGAACAGGCGGACATTTCGGTGCATATCCAGGTTGAAATTATGTAGCGTAACTAACGTTGAATTAACCGTTTCTCAACGTTTGTGTGCTACTGGGTGTTAAGGTTAATGTAAAACCAAGATCATCAGAAAAAGATGACAGCACTATCTCCATATATGTCTAATGTATCTTTGTCGCTGAATGAAATTTCCTTGCTGCTCCTACAAATTCAAGCCTAGAGAGTTCAAACTTTCAGCGAAGAAAGTTCATAACCAATTCAAGAATTATATCCGTGCCGATTTTTTTATTTTCTTTCTTGTCCATTGTTGAAATTGCTTCATTGTTGTTATAGATATCCAAACCTATAGCAATGAAGCACTTTCAACAATGAACAAGAAAGAATATAAAAAATCGGCACTCTTGAACTCTCTCTGAACTTGCTTCCCTGAAAGTTCGAACTCTCTAGCCTTGAACTTGTAGGAGTAGTATTGAAACTTGGTTCTACGATCAAAAATACATTAGACATATACGGAGATAGTGCTGCCATCTTTTGTTGGAAATCTTAGCTTTATATTACCCTTAAGTGCCATATGAACAAGTTAAGAAAGCGCATTTGTGAGTGAAATTATGTCGATTTTTTTTTAAGTTACATCGTATGTATTTGCCCAATAAATTTACTCGTTTTGAATTTTGCAGTATGACATTTTTTGTGTCAGTCCCGCACCCCTGTCGGAAGTTTAAATGTAAAATGCGACGTTTCTTCATATCACATGGTATGGTACAATATAAATAGGTGTGTATACGTGTGTACCAATAATACAAAGTTTGTGTACCTCTGTCTTTGCGTCCTGATATGTATAATACGTGTATATATATTAATTACTTTAATTTACATAAAATATTTACTTTTAAAATTACACTAAATTTACGTCAAAATATCAATTTTGGAAGACGTGTGGCGCCCCAAACGAACCCTCTAAATGCGTCACTTCATATTACACACACGAATCTTGTTTATTTCGGGAATGCAAGATGGCAATCAAAATTTTAGAGGAAGCCCGGACCCCTTGGACCCTCCACCTGTCACAGACACGTATCAATATATAAAACTTGGTTTCGGGACTTATAGCGCCTTCGGAGGATCCGAGGTATGAAAGGGTGTGAAATTTAAGGAAAATGACTATATTTTTTCCTAAAATGATAATAAATTTATAAAATGATGTTCAATATCGCGGATCTAGAACTCCCTAAATACACTCCTAGTTTAGAGGTGCATTATCAATTGTAAACACAAGTTAAGCATGTCAATTGCTTTCAATAAAAGAGGAAAACAATAACAAGCGAACTAATGGTTTTATTGCAGACAAAACCAAAGCGCCCCAAATTCAAATTATCTTATAACGTATCCAATAGAAAGACTTAAAGTCGTAGGGACAAATTGGAGTCTAAGCGAATGCCGGGGCCTGCCAGTTTTAGAGTCAAAGTCTTAGATTTTCCCATCGGTGACCATGACTGACTATTTCAACGGTTTATGGCTTATTTCTTTCGAACTTGTGGCTACTGAAATCTCTTAGGGGCAAAAATAAAGAATACTAAGCGACTGAAAGAACCTGCCAGTTTTAGAGCCGCATTCATAGTTTTCCTCAACATTGCAGACCAAGACAAATTCAACGGTCTATAGCTCATCTCTGTCGGACTTCTAGTTACTGAGATCCAGGAGGGCAACAAATGGAGAATACAAAGCGATTGAAAGGGGCCTGTCAGTTTTAGAGTCACATTCATAGCTTCTCTCACCGTTTCAGACCATAAAGAATCCAACGGTGTAGACCATATATGTCGGACTTGTAGTTACAGATACTTATTAGGGGCACAAATGGAGAATAATAAGCGAATCGAAACGACCTGCCAGTTTTAGAGTCAAACTGATAATTTTCCCAACCGTTTCAGATTATGACGAGTCCAACGGTGTATTATTCATCTCTGTGTGACATGCAGTTACGGAGGTGTAGGGGAGCCAAAGAAACATACAGATGGAGAATACTAACCAACTGAAAGGACCTACCATATTTAGAATTTCCGTGATAGGTTATTCCACATTTTCAGACCACTGCAAATCCAAAGGTGTACGGCTTATCTCTGTCGGACTTGTAGTTACTGAGATCTAGGAGAGATACGCATTGAGCATAGCAAGCGATTCAAAATTCCCTGACACTTTTAGAGTCAAAATTATAACTTCCCCACCGTTTCAGACCATGACAAAACCAACGGTCAGTCCTGTATAACTTGTAGTTACTGAGATCTATGGGGATGGGTTGGACAAACATACCATGTGAAAATACATAGGAAAAATGGAGAAAACTAAGTAAATGTAAAGAACCTGTCAGTTTTAGAACCAAAGTCATAAATTTCCCTACAGTTTCAGATCATGGTGAAACCAACGATGTATGGCTTAACTCTGTCGGACTTGAAGTTGATGAGATCAAGGAAGGGGGGCGGACATACAGACGAGACAAACCCTATTTTTTCCCTTACAGGTGCGTTAATAAACCATTAAAGTAAGGCCGTTGGATATGTAGCGAAAGAAATAAAAAAATATCGACTCCAGAAAATTTATAGAGCACATGAGAGAAAATGATTTCCAGAAAAATGATATTTATCAACAATAATTTTCAAAATAGCTGGACCATTTGAACCAAATATATCGCCATGGCCGTGTCGGTCCACATAACTAGAAAACAACCGTACTAAGGGATCTATAAAATAACTTCGACATTTACGTCCCATAGAACAGACGCGGCCCAATCGGAAAGTTCACTACAAGTCCCATGGGACCGACATGGTGCTTAACGTGTTAAGAGAAGGTTACACATTTACACATTGAAACCTATCATCAAAGTGAACTATTTGCTCTTAGAAAACATGAGTTCGAGAAGCGCTTCATGTTCCAGATAAATGGTATTGAATCTTTAAAATATGGATGGTTTGATCAAAATAATGGATATATTTAAATATCAATACAGTTCTTATATCTGCTAGATTTCTAATCTAGAATCTGCAAATTTAACTGGCACTTAAATTGCCTCAAATGAAATTATACAGGCACTGAAAGCAAATAAGGGCAATTGTGTGTGTATAAGCTATAAACAACATATAATTCATTCAAATCCAATATGCGTCATGTGTCATACTTTTGTAAAGAGAGCTTGATTACACTGCAAACATGACTAAAATCAGCTTTTTGTCTCACCCAGGCTCAAAATGCCATTCAAATGTATTACAAATCGCGATGAACGTTTTCGGATGTGTATGCTTCTGCTTGATTTGTTGTTCCGAATAGACCCACTTATTTTCAATTAAATTTTTATTTGAAAACTTTAGTCACCAAAAACATGTGAAAAGAACTCTGCATCCTAATCCAACAATTCAAAATCATGTTTGCCCCAGTGCACTCGACGGTTATCATCCTGAAAAATTATGAGTCCAAAGTTATATTTTCAGTGAGATGGTGTGCATAAATCAACAACTATTTGTCGAGAAACCTATGTAGTGGACAGTGCCTACTACAACATAGCCTACCTTGGCATAGCTGAAACAAATCCAACCCAGCTTGCATCACACTTTCCCACAGTCCTCATTGAAGGCTTCATGCAGCCATTGTAACACCCTATGGCTGGCATCACTGCAACAAAAAATATAAATGGGGCTGATCAGAGCCGATGACCCATTACCAGTTTTTTTTGTAGATTGTCACCCATTTCGCTTGCGTTTGTATGTGTTCGGGTGTTCGCATAGGATTCTTTCTGGGATATTCTACTCCAGGTGTTCACGTTATGGATTTTTGATCGTAGTCCACATTCTGGCATTCAGACATGGTGACCGGCATTGATAGTTTGAAGCAATTGTTGCCTCTTCTTGAAATGATTGATGGTGCACGCGGTGAGTATCTGCAAGAGTTTTTTTGACAACAGTGCTGCGATGTCGACTACCTTTCCTTATATTTTCCAAACATATGTTTCACCATACTCTCGGGTACACAACGAATTCTACTACTTGCTTAACACTTTTATCCTCTTTAGAGCCCAAATGCAATACTCACCCCACGAACCAGGTTTGACACAGCAACTATGTGCACTTAGCTACAGATTTGAATATATGTTCCATGAACCGCCAAGCAGGGAGCCACCTGACGGTCAAGATATATATATCCACTGATTGTTCTTCTGGATATGTCTTATTAATTGCCCTTGTACTTGGTTATATTTTAATGAAACTCGACAGTAGTCATCTTTAACAGTAAAACAAGAACTTCCTATTATATTATTAGATAACCCAGAAAACAACAAGCTCCTTAAGTGGACTATGAAGAGAACTATAAGCAATGAAGAGTGCGCAACCCGTGGATGGAGTATGAATCAGTACAGACTTTGTGCAGTTCCAAGTGGAGGAACCGGAGGATGCAGTGTAAGTAAACATATTATATATATAACATTACACATGCATTAGTATTAAGCATTTCCTTTGTTTAAATACATTAAACTTGAATATCTGAGGCTCAGACAGAAATAACGGTTCCAGTTAGATTATACCAATATTCTTTGAACTGATATTGTTGATCATTATGAACCAAAATTTTACTATGAGGATATACAAGGACTGTGGAAGCCAAGAGGTAGAAGTGACATTTTTGAATAAAAATAATTGAAGGTAATCTTTTATATATAACTTAAAATATATGAAACACAATGTTGTCTTATTTTGTACAAAACAACTTGAACCATAATGTATCCATTTGTGAAATATAGCAATTTTGCGTCCCATATATTCTGATTTATATATAAACATTGCCTCCATATTTTTTTAATTTTAAAGCATCACTTATACTCCTCGGCTTCCGGAGTAGACATATAAAAAGGAGCGCTTAATATGGAACTTCCACACTGAAATGTACGAAAACTCATCTCTCAGAAGAAATATATAATATCCAAAGTGATTAAATTGCCAGAAACATTCAAATATTGCATACAATCACGTAGCAGAATGTAAAGTTAATCTAAAATACAATTATCTATGAAAAAGGAAGAAATATCTTTCTGTTTGCAACTGAATCGATAGACAGGACGCGGTGTATCAATTGAACACCTCAGTGTCCAATCATACTCACTTGATATATCCAGTTGACGTCCTTACACGTCCAGAGAATATCTATTAAATAACACTCCGACATCATATGGATGTCCACTTAAAGCCCATATGTCTTCCAGTATATGTCCATACAAACACTCAATGTCCATCTGTATAAAGACCATGACGACGTCAATGGACATTACGATTACGTAGGCTTTATCTTATATTTCTTCACCTATTTGCTACTTCTAACACAAAACAAAAACTTTACTGTTATACATACTTAGCTGGACTTCATCCATCGTCTTCCTTACATGTTTTTACTTTTACCTATATGATGATGTAACTACACAGTACTCTGACTTCTGCTACATTTCGAGACAACTCTTGTTCGTTTATCTTCAGCTATAGCTTGTAAATTATGCTGCTGTCTGCTGCTGATTAGGATCTGGAATCTTCGGATTTGTATTCTGTCAATCTACACCCTATGCAATTTGTGAATTCCTGAAAGTAACATACGTTACTATCCCTTTTATATTACGGGGAAATAGTTTCCTATTTGATTCCTTTTCAGAAGAATATTTGATTTAACACCATGTTGAAATCTTCTTGCGTACAAAGTTTTGTTTCCATATCTTGTAAATAGAGTGTACGATAACGAGTTGAATGAAAATGCCCGCATAGCAACGAGATAAACATCAAACCTTCAATCATTGCTTTCTTGATACGTAACTTGTATCAATATGCCTCTTTTTCAGCTACTGCCTCAATTGTATTGTAATATAAACATTTGCTTTTTAAAGTTTTAATGTGTTTGATGATTGAATATTGTACAAAGTAAAACCAACAATATCTAATACTTATTGTCAAATAACTCTGTTAAAAGTACTTCTTAAGTATGCAGTAAATCTAAATATGGATCAGTGGCCTTTAGAAACAGGTAATTCTTTTCTAGCTTCAATTCCTCTCACATTAAGAGAGGCTTATATTTCAAATGTTAGTGCTTGGTTATATCTTGTAAAATTATTTCAATAATGTTTTCCTTTTCCATTACAGGGGGATAGCGGAAGTCCGTTGGTAATTATTGAAGGAAATGACTTTTATACAATTGGTGTGTACGCGTGGTATGATGGAGAATGTCCTCCAATCATGCCATCAGGTTATACGCGAGTTTCTGAATATTTAGACTGGATCGCAAGTGTAACAGGGTTGGCTGTATAACGTTATGCGAATGTGGATGATTGTTTCCTTAATTTAAAATGTATAATTTCTATTGGAGTATATATTTATGGTTAAATAAGGTAACGTTGTTTTATTTTCTGATCTACAATAAAAACAACAGAAAGTATGGTACGTTTAACGTGTAAAAGAAAACAAACACAGACCACATAACTGAAATAATTTTCTTTTATGATTTCCCAGTTGACAGGTCTTCGTATTATAATAAGGAAAGCTGGAATATAAGTTTAAAGGTTAGAAAACACCACATAGTTCATGTCCTATTTCCTTGTCCTATACGCTACTATCTACTCTTAGGTACTTATTTTCCCGGCGAGTAACATAAGTAGTATATACGTAGTAATATTGAACTTTATTTTAAATATTGTACAAAGTCTGCTAAAATGACGTAAATGAAAATTACATTTGTTCTGATCTACGTTGAATCATTACATTCAATTTGATGTTCAAACAGATTGAACTAAAATAGTTTTCTAAGCAATGTAACAAATGCCATTTTATTGATAGCCAAGTCACACCAATATAGAATTCTAGTTCACAAAACCTTCATTACTCAATATGAAGAATGGACTAAAGAGAACTTTGATATTCAAGAACCTCAACCTCCTCGAAATCTCTAAATCTTAAACATCTATAGATGAAAATGAAGAAGAGAGAAGTTGACCAGAATATTGGTAAACGTAATCATGTCTCTCTGTTAATAGTATCTCCTGGAATGGATTCCCAGGCCGAAAATCCTGAAGATTTTGGTTTAGTCGTCATTATGGATGTGAAAATGATCTTCTGAATTTTTTGAAGAAATTGATTTAGAATTTAACCCTTAAATAGTCTATTCATTTCTGGTGACATGGTAAAAAGTATTGGAGTAGAATTAACCAGAGACTAAACTCACAAGAAAAATAAGTTTCTGGTGTAGATTGCTTAGCAGTTTTAACTAGACTTGCACATTTCCAAAGACTGGAATCCTACAAAACAAATTTCCGAAATAAGTGAAAATGACCAAAAAGGTAAGCGAAATAACACAACACTCTGTTACAATATACTTAAATTGACCATTATAAGGTTTAGTTTTAATTGAAATAATTACTTATGGAATAAGAATAGAATTTATGCCTATAATTTCCATTGATATTTGCATGATGACCAAGCCATGTATGTTTGTGTGGTATCAACAATAAGTGAAAGTTTGCCAGCGCTTCTGAAATAGCTCTTTCACATGTGTATAATTTGCATTGAGTATGAGGCGTTTAGCATGACAATAACGTGTGCACTAAACTCGTCTTTCTAGAAATCCATATGTGTATTGCTGTAGAGATAGAAGCCGTATGAACTAGTGGTACTTTTAGTGATTATGTAGGACAGGGCTAGTAATATGCTGCAAGAAAAAATAAAAGATGAGACAGTTCGCGCATGCACTTTTATTATGTTCAAAGCCCTAAATATTCTTTTAATTATGCTACAAAATATTTGAACTTCGAAGTGAACCCTTGCTCAAACTTTGCAAGTGCACTAACCATACTTAAATCTGATAAGTGTAAAGTGTCTTGGAGATACGTATGTGATACATACGATATTTGATTATGACTTAAAGAAACAAGACGCTTTAAGGTAAATTCTGATAAACGTGTTCTTAAGCAGTATGATAAGACCCCCTTCACAGGTTACCTTCCAGTTTGTTGTGAGGATTTTTCCCTGATGGGTAGTAGAACATTCGTATAACTGATGCTCTTGGGCTCAGGTTTCTATCAGGGAAAAATCTGGATCAGTTGTCTTGGGCTTCAGGTTCCCTAACGTGTAGTTGAATTGTGTGTACTCACAGTAATCCTCGTGTTCACACTATTAAGTTTCTGTCACATTTTCGCCAGGTTTTCAGTGGGGAATTGCTGTGGTACAAAATTACTTCGTGCAAATCTTCCGTTGTTTCAAAAAATTAATGTATAAAATTATATTCATAGGAAGAAAAACAAACATCTGAACTTTTTTAAAGAAAAATACACATGGTATTATTTATCATACTAGTTTTTATATTTGTGAACTAGCTAAAGAGAGAAGACATCTCGACAGTATTTTCTAGCTCTATTGTCCTAATATTATAAACAATATACACTTAATGACATTGAAATTGAAGATTTTCTTGGTGAAACAAGTTACACCTTGGTTTTCATTGACTATCTAAATAAGTAGGCTGGCAATAATCTGATTTACTTAAACCGGAAAAATCTGTAGTCTGTAGCATTGACTCTAAGTTTCAGAAACCGTGATGGTAACTGTAATAATAATAATATTAATGGTTATGGAATGGCTTACGTCTTCAAGAGATTCCATCGCTTTCGCCAGAAAAATGCTGAGATGTATTTTTATGAAAATCTTTGGTACTCATATACTCTAGAAAATGTTCGGTGTGGAGCCGATGTTCCTCCAACTTGTGACAGAAGTAGAAAGCAGTTACCACTTCAGCCTCTGATAGTAAATAAATTTGAAAATAAACTTTTCGTACATCCTTGTTTAAAATCAATTGAACAGCACTTGGAAAGAAGGGGGATATTCAAGAAAAGTGGTCTCGTAATACGCATTTTAAAGTGTAAATTGTTACGAGTATAAACTCGTTTTCTTTCTTTATAAATGGACATTAGGGTGGAACGAAGGTATACGAAATTTTTTTTTCTATATTGCCCATTCTAATAGTGATCAAAATTTGCCTTTTTATGTCAGAAGTAAGAGTACAAAAATTCATTGTCATAGAACCACATCTTGAGGTGCCGCAAGAGACATAAACATAATTTTTTGCTGAAAATTTTCAAATTTTATATAAAAAAAATTCTTTCATGACTGATTTTTTTTTAGGTTTAATATTTCAATTTCATTAAAACTACCCCTATAATAATGCCAATAATTAAATTTTGTTGCCCAGCATTATTTATATATAGTATGAAAACAGGAACAAATGAAGATTTTTCTTAAAAATCAACTTTAAGGCAGTAAACTGAGTAAAGTACTAGTAGGTCTGATATTGTAATGATTTTTCTATTAATAAAACTTACTAAAGTTACTTGGAATGTCTCCTTTTGTTTATTATAAAATATACTGATAATAATGAACCAAATCGTAGAGTAGGAAAGGTACTTAACTTAAGCAATAAAGGCCAGAATCATTGAAATCACAACACACGTTTATTCATAGTATAAGAAATAATTGACAGAAATTAAACATAATAACAAAGCTAAATCAGTTCTTTCTATTCAAAGCTCTGAATACATTTTAGATAAAGTGTTTTTTTTTTGTTTCAAATTTCGGCATCATCTTGTGAGAACCAATTCTAGCTTTGAAGAATCCATTCCTTTCTTCTAGACCGCAGACACAGAGTGATGATTCCGTCACAAGGGTGATTACTCTTTCCACTGCTTGTGTGTGACAAGGAAAACGTGGGAAATCAATAGAATGCATCAGGTTACCTTCTCTTGCTTCACTTATATACTTGGCTAAATCGTCCTCGGTTACGTGTTTTGTCATCGGGGATTCTGTGATTGTTACATCAGCCCAATTGATCATGTCAATGTAATCTTCAGCTTTGAAGTTTAGTTTAGGTATCACAAACGTCCTTACATCATTCTTCTGTTCTAACCTTGCCTTGAAAAATCGTCGGAGGCCTAACTCTCTGATGTGTTTTCTCTCGTCACTTAACATACAGAGAAGCATATTTTCTGGGTGAGCGTAATAGCCATTTCTTTGAATAACCAGGTCGATTATTTTGAGATGTTGCTCGCAAAGGTAACGTGAAAACGTAATCAATCTCCATAAATGTTTGGCTAAATAAATTTACACACGAGGGCTTCGGTTTAATGTGAAACCAGATGGGAGCAAACACCTTAACAACATACTCTGTTAAGGTTTTAAGGTTTTCTGAAGGGTTATCTATTCTAACATACAACCCAAGAATGCGACTGGCCAACGTCAGCCATCGTTAATGTGCTAACTTTCCTGGTTTCTTCATGGCTAGATCGGGAGGGCAGAATCCACTTGAGATTGATCTACACATTCCAAGTAAATACTTTTGATCAGTACTTTAATCTTCTTCTATTTCAAGGCCAGAAAGGTTGTCTTGTATGGGTGAGTACGTAACTACTGGAAGCTCTTGACAGTTATCAAGCTGTTTGCCTAATACACCTCCAAACTCATTATGTCCTTTTGTCATTCCATCCAACGCGCAAACAGGTGGCACAACGGCAACTCATTGCCATGAAGCAAACATATTAGCCACTGCAAAGACATTTAAATTATATTCGAGTAGAGCGATAACACCATTTTTAGCTCCAGTGTTCGTAGCAGTGCCATCACATCCAATTGCAGTCATACTGTGCAAGTTTAAATCACAGTTACTATTGAAATATTCAGTTATACTATCTTTGATGCCTTCACCTGTGCCAGAAGCAGGAGCAACGTGCCCTAGAAAAAAAGAACCAGGTTCTTCTACTAATGAAACATGTTCTTCAACGACAGTCTTTTTGTAAAATTTGTTTCCTTTTCTCTCTTTTACAATTGTCTTATCCTTTCTGCCATCAAAAAACAATCCTTTGTTCTCTCCAACTTGATCGTTGGCACTGTTTGCTATTGCCCTTTTTCGATTACTGGCTCTAGCTCTTCGAATTTTCATTCTGTCAATGACGTTAGTTTTATGCTCCTCAGAAATAATCCCAACATCTTTAAGAACGGCACTTGCTATGGCTACTGCAACCCTATCTGAAACCCCAGTACGGTCACAGATAGAAGCTACTGTTGGTAGTTCTAGGATATTTTTTGTTGGGGCCTGAGTAGAGGTGGAAGGCTTTTCAATGTCATATGATTCAGCCGGGAACTCATATAACTCACATATTGTATCATAATCGTCAGGTTGAAGTACATCAATTCCAGTCATATTAGCCGATTCAACCGGCAACTCGTCATCCGAATCATCAGATTGAAGTACGTCATTTTGCGTTACATTAGCCGCCTCAGCTACTAACTGTTGTTTGTATTTAAGCTCTTGTCGAATTACCTTAACTTCCGCTCCTCTCTCTGACTCAAAATCTTAGTAACTGACTTATCAAGTGTGCTAATACACATTTTCCTCTCAGTTCTTTGATCTAGTAAAAACTTTTGTTCAAGTATAGGTACTTTTTTGTCTTTTGTACACTTACATTCCGAGAACAATTTGCACTTGCAAGCTGCTACGTCAAAAAGACGCTTGCTTTCGTTTAAAGAATTAGCTACAGTTAAATCATATTTTTCTGTGCCTTTTCTTCCCTTTGATCTTAATATATTTCTATACTTGTCATGATATTCTTTTCCCATTTGCAACATACGGGTACGAGACACTGTAGGAATTGATGCTTTAACCAAAACAGTTTCAACTTTCTCCATAAGAATATCTAATATCTCACTCACCGTTAGCTCTTTTGATGTTCAACTTATGTCGAATATAAAGGTAATACTTCATGATGTCATCATAGGTTGGTAAATATGTTTCACTCAATTGTTTAGGATGTCCGAAAACGGGACATTCCCACTGAAGTCTAGTCTGAACTTGTTTTGACACCGTCTCTGCCATCTCATTAACAAATAAGTATTATGCAAATACACTAATATTCCACTAATACACGATTGTACTGACACTAGCAACACGATCAAAATGAATCACACACAACATGAAACAACCACTTGTGTCTCACACCAACACTTGGTCTGGACTGACTCAAAAAGGATAGATAGTCCCTCCTTAAATCTATGGACTGACTTACAATCTAAGGCGTAGAGAGGCAAGTCGCCACTTGAAACAGTCCACTACCCCTCCCACCTGCTCGCTGCAGACAAGCGGAAACACGCCCCCCTCCCCCCTTCCCAGTCCATATTATGTCACCAACCAAGATCAGCTGTAGGCTAGTGCACCTTAGTCATCTAGTACGGCTATTTTCAAGCAGAAATTGAAAAGCACAACTATATGTATTGAAATTCGGTAAATTTAACTAAAAAATCATAATTTCAAGAACCTTGCGGCACCTCTTACCCTACTTCAATTGTGTTCAAACTTTACAATTAACTAAATAATATCAAAAGGCAACTTTTTATCACTATTACATATTGAAATTTAAAAAAAAAACATTTTTTCGTTCCACCCTAATGGACATCTCCCTTCTATCTCTGTATTAGCCTTGATTAACAGTATTTGAAGTAGTATATAGAAAGATTAATTCGTTATTATATCCACCGAGACGGGGACTGTAACTTTAAACAGGGACAAAGGTTACTGTCCCGATTGAACGAGCATGTATGGTAAGCTGTAAATAGATTTGACCAAGGTAACGGACTTCCCCGTTTCTGGACTGGCTTAAGCGATAGTGCTACTGTCGCCCATACAATTAATTTTATCTTATCTTACCAAAATGTAAATAATTGATTCTCATGTCAAATAAATAGCTTCAAGTTGTCCCCTCTAATTATGTTCTCCCAATAATTTCTTGCAAATAGTCTCGCCTGCGCGATAGGATTTACAAAATAAAAAAGAAAGAACCGCTTGTCAAAGTTCCATTGTTTTGTGTTTTACAGTATAGCATTAAAAGCACTGAAACTAAAAACAATGGTTTTCTGGTTTGCATTTATAGATTTTGAGTAAACGTATTGTCGTTACCTTTGATTTTAAGGAGAATAATTGTAATTTTCGAACAGAGTTAAGTAGTGTGCGAATTAGCGGCAAGAAGAGGGGGAAATCCCTCTTTGTTGTGTGTCTGTTTGCACACGCGTGTATAATGTAGACTATATGACTCATATCGTTAGACTATATCGACCGTAAATAACAATTCTTTACCCTGTGTAAAAATTCCTTAATTCGCACACTAGAGTCATGTACGGTAGTAGTCAAGGGTCGCAAGTCTCGCCCCAAAGAGGGCCGCGTTCTCAAAGTTCAGAAAACACTGCTTTCGACTAGGGATGTCAACGGCTCGCTCGGCTCGGCTCATGGCTCGATCGGCTCGAGCCGTCCTGAGCCGCGGCTCGCACTGAGCTGAGCCGAACCGAGCCGCGGCTCACA
>JAGDQP010008187.1:6154-64032 GCA_022664845.1 Lepisma saccharinum
CTCTGTTGCTGATCTTTGTACGCGCTCATAGAGAGGGAAATTTTGAATTTTATGTTGCAGCCTTGGAACATCTCGGAGGTCTCCTTTTTGCATGTGACCACTACCACTATGCAAGATGGGTTCCTATCCATGTTAATGACATGAAACGATTACCAAAATCGGTCCTTAATGAGTTAAAGATTGGAAGATTCACTGTCAATAGATCTAAGAAACATTTCTCTTCCATTGCAATCGATCAAGGCCATGAAGAGCTAAACAAAATACTAAAGGAAACAGGGGAATAATTGGCTTACTGCAGGATCCAATTGCTCTTCTGAACTGGTCTAGCTTTGCTCCTGAAGTAAATAAGCGACTTGAGAACTTTAACATTTCTTCTGGGTATGAAGACAATGAATATAATGAGTGTGACTACTTTCATCATGATGAATGGCAAAAGGACAAGAAGATTTTCTATGTGATGTGAAGAACATGATTGAAGCGATTCGGAAGAATGGAAATCCATTTCTCGAGTTCGGTAATGAAGTAGTGAATCTTCAAGGAGACGTTAGCGAAGACAAAGAATCAGTGTTAATCCTTTTGGATAAAGGTAAACAACAATATGTCAGTTTCGTGAATGAAGTCCTCATTAGAAGAAGTAAACCATTTGACACCCCAATACAGAAAAATAAATTTTTGCTGTTCAAAACACCAAAGCGTAAGAGGGGAAAAGAAATGCAAATGAGAAAATTAAGAGGAAATGTTTCTCTTTTGGGCCAAATAGCTACACAATCAAGAAAAGGTAATATGGATGAATTCCTTGCTCATGAATTTCAAGAATACCCTCCTTCAGTTGCAAGTAACGTTGACAAGATGTACCGTTCCAAGAAATCTGACGTTCTTGTGTGCCTTCGGAATGAGGTTCAGGCCAATGAAGCAACAGATGTCATTTCAACCAAGCCTTTAAATTATCATGCTATTATTTGGGATGGTGGAGCCTTAATTCATTTTCTGACTCCTATGGTCGGTTCAATAACATTTGAAAACTATGTGTTTCTTGAGGAAAATTAAAATTGAAATGAGGAACACATTGGCATTACATGTTGTCTGGGACACTTACTTCGAAACTTCCATAAAAAACGAGACACGTGAAGATCGAGGTCATGGAATGAGACAGAAGGTAGGCCCCAATGTGAGAATACCCAAAGATTGGTCAATGTTTTTGTATCACTCACAAAACAAACAGGAATTATTTAAATATCTAAGTGACGAATCTGTTTCAAACCTTAAAGATGTACAAACTGATTTCTACATAACTGCAGACGATACCGTTTGCCATGTTGGGCCTAGAAATAACATGACAGAAAGATGCAATCATGAAGAAGCTGACACCAGAATTGTGTTACATGTGCTGCACTCATTGAGAGAAGGAGCAAGGACAATACTAGTACGAACCGTGGATTCCGATGTTGTTGTCATTTTAGTTTATCATTTTAACAGCTTTTTAGCAATTGCAGAAGGCTGTCAACTGGCTCTGCCACTATGGCATCCTCTCACTGGATGTGGCTCAACTTCTTCAATAAGAGGAAAGTCCAAAAGTATGGCATTTAAAGCATGGAAGAGGAGCCCTGAGTCACTAACTGAAGCATTGGTGAACATGATGGATAATCGTTTCACTCTTCTGGATTTTGACGCACCCGGATTCAAATCTATTGAACTCTTTTTATTAATCTATATGGAAATCAGGAAGAAAACACCATCAACGGTTTAAGGAAAACAATATTCTGCCACAAAACCCAAAATCCAGAAAAATTGCCTCCTACACAGAATGCTCTTCTGCATCATTGCAGACGTTCTATTTGCCAAGCAAGTATTTGGGCTTCTGCAAACATGGCCGAAATTACACTTCCAGATCCTTGCAAATATGGGTGGAAGAGAGAAGCAAATAGACTCCTACCAATATGGATCAATATTCCCATTGCTGCTAGTACCTGTCGGGAGATGGTCAAGTGTAGATGCAAGAAGAAGTGTTCAAAATCATGCGGCTGCACGAAGAAAGTATTAAATTGTACTGCACTTTGCAAGTGTTCATGTAAACATAAATGATTGGCCTTATCTTATAAAATGTAACAGTTATTACTTACTATTATAGTAGTTTGCTAACGTTGTAACGGGAAAGTAAAACTAAAAGTAGTTTCTCCCAAAATGAAAAATAATGTTTCCATAATTAGTATGTCAGGGATTTTAGATACAAATGATTACAATGCAAAACAGTATTGCTAACTGAAATATTATGAAACTTCATTCTGTAAAAATAAAATTTTGTCAACACTCGCATTTCTGATATAATTTTTAACTCCGAGAATGGTATCCAAAATTTATAGATAACAGTATATAAAAGAGATTCTGGACCATTACAAATTCATATTGTATAAAATGCAATTAACTTGCTTTACTTTGGTGCAAAGAATACGATTCTATCTTCTTTCTGTGGGAAGTTATACGGTTTGAAATATTTTACTAGAATATTTACGGCGGCCATATTGATGACGTCATAAGTTTCGGTCTATTAGAATGTCACTTTTTCCACCTTATATTATTAACTAGGTGACCTAAAGACTAAATCTGCAGAGGTGGAGCATCTTTAACACTTATTTAATGATGCAAGTATAACATACCTATAAATTACAGCTACGAAGCCGCCACACCATGTCCCATATAAAATCACATAACTACCTTATATGAAATGATACGGAAAATATATTGGTACCGTTTTATAGATCATAATAAGATCTACATTTTTTGTTACTACAATATTTTTAGAATTCTTGATAATTACGGAGTTATTCAGATTTAAAATTGAAAACGAGTGTCAAAAAAATACTTTTTTCAAGTTTGCTTCAACATATCTCAAACATGGCACCATGTACAGATACTACAATTAACTGTGTATAATTTTCAGTTAATTTACTTTACTTTGGAACAAACCCGATGGTTTTATCTCTATTCTGTGGAAAATTATAAGCGTTTAAAAATTATATTCCAAATTCTACGGGCGGCCATGTTGATGACGTCATAACTCTCGATCTACTGGAACGTCAGCTTGGCCCCCCCTCTATTGTTTGTGTATATGACCCAAAGAATGAATCTGCAGTGGTGGCCAAACTTTTACATTCACGGTAACTCCCACTTAATGATTCATACCTACTAAAATGTTTTGTAGCATATCACTTTGAATTGCATATTTTTTTTATTTTTTTTGTTCCTTTTCCCTCTATGTGTAATAAGTTTGTTCTTTAACTGTAACAAATTTAGTTTTTCGGGAAAGAATTTCCTCAGACTTGGCTGTAATTTACTTGCAGTACTATTTTAACAGTGAGGGGTAGATCAAATAAAATTTCTGTGCCGATTTTTGTGTTTATAGATGGTGCTGTTCATAAGATATTAGGGATCCTCTCAATTCATTGCTCTACAAACAAATGAGCGTTGTTTTTTCCACTTTGTAACTCGAATATTGTGAGCCTCTAGTGAGTTTAAACAAACAGTACAAAAATAAGTACTTTTTAAAAATAATTTTCTGATCAGGTAAAACTCTCTCCGATATCTTTTTCTTTACTCAACAAAAAAGTTTCGACCAGACTCAAGGAATTAATTTCACATAATACCATAATAGGGTATTGTTGTCAATAATAAGTTGTTAACACGATACTAGCGAAATAGTACCTTAAATATAAATACTAAACTTCAAAACACCGTTTCATTAAAGTTTTGAATTAGTTGAAAGTAAGATTTCTTTCAAAATGTGAATGGAATATTCGGTTGAATATACAGATAAGATACATCCTGCGTAATATTTTCGAATTTTATGGAAGATGAAGCAAATAAATTATCCATTATGAATATAAGTGATTATATTCGACTGACGAAGCGAGTTAAACGAGGTATGTTTTTCGTAGCGCAATGAAGTGAGGACAAATCAGATACGGTGTATGTGACAATTGTTGACAATATCGTATCTCAAATCAAAGACGGTCAAGTTCTGAGTAGTGATTTGTTCCACTCATTGTATTGTGACAACTGAAATGAGTCATAAATCTTATTTCATAACAAATTCATAACTTGTCTTAACGATAGAGATTGGCCTGAACCTGAGATGCCTAAAGGCCATAAATACAATTCAATTAACCATTTAAACTTTTTCTACAGGGATTCGTTCTTAGTTATGAAGAGTTTTACAGGCATCATTTTATTAAATGATTAGTTTCTTATTCTGATTTATAGAATTTTTAGAATTTTTTCTGTGGCTAACATCGTCAACTGAGCTTAATCCTTATAAAAGTGATTTAGTTATCTTAACTCTATTATTAAATTTCCTTATTATGCTTTTCATAAACTAATCTAATTTCTCCTGAAGTAATTTAATATTACAATAGTTCTCAAAAGTCTTATGACAAACGTTTTTCTGTACACAAAATTAGTAACACTGGTACAGTACAGCTATGGACAATTTTTTTTACGCATATCTTTAGAGAATATTTCCCAAATTTGTTGAGATGTTCCTTCTGTGTATAACATCAATGAACGAAAATCAGATGAAGGATTAATAATTCCCATTGGGTTACAGAAATATTTCTCTCCGAGATAAAACAAAGGAACTATACAACTTTGTGAGATTGTTTTTAGCTTAGAATTTTTTGCCAACAAAAGTGTTAAATCCTGATTGATTGATTTTACTATACGAAGAAACGAATTTGTTTTCGTAATGCTGACATGGCTTAAGAAATCAATATAGGCTGGAAAATCCGTATGGGATTTCTAATGTGTTTTATTTTGACCATAAACTTATTTATTTTGTTCAATTTAGTAGTTTGATACACTGGCTTTCAATGGACGGTGTGCAGGTGAGAACGATGAAGTTCTCAAGAGATCAACCATATTTCCAGCCACCATCCTCAGTTTCATTAATTAGCTGCATTCCTCGAATATTATATACTCAATAGTATGTTGCCTGGCTTTCCAGTATCGGTTTTGTAGTTTCTCACCGAAATCTCAGGACATCAACCAAGATGACGTCTGTTTCTAGCCTAGAACAGAGCTTCTCAAACTTTTTTTTTAGCTCGCAACTCATTCTTTTGTTGTCTGTGATATTGCGATACACCTGTACGACACGTGGCATTACTGTTCTAAACCCATTATTCCTACGAAGGTCGGTTATGCGGACAGCAGTCGGAGAAATATAATTTCCCATACTTCATTCCACAATAGTCCATATCTCTGAGTTTTAAAAGTGATGTAAATTTTTTACTAAAAAATTGTTAACCATTCTAATTTTTATGATTAACAATATAGCTTTGTTAAAAATAATAAATCCTCATTCCACGTTTCTATTTTTTTTTTCACTTTAATAAAAATATTCTTATTCTTTCCCAGCACAATAGTATGACAGAGCCCAACCTTTGTGAATCAGTGGCCTAGATATCAAACTCAGTTAAAATTTTCATGTAATGGCTTCAATGGAAGTAGTTACCACATAGCATGTCAGCTTGCAACAAGGTCGTCTATTACTTGCTTTGAGCTTGTTAAACTTGATATGGTGTTTAACTTAATAAACAAGCACGAAACAAGCTTGTTGGAGCAATTAAGTGGCTTGGTTATATAACTAACCTCATTTAAGCTTGTTGAAAAAAGCAGTCATGCGAGGAAGCTTATCAAACTTGAAATGTATTTGAATTGTGTTTCGTTGCACTTTCGCTTTCGTCTCAGTGCGCTGAAGTCACATAACGTACCAGACCTGTTTTGCCGTCGGCTAATCTACGCCAACTCCCACACTTTTTCTATATACGTCTCTTGCAATCTCATAAACTAACAAGGAAGGTTCAAGGATCTCAAACATTTTCTTTTCTTTTCCACTGTGCATTAATTGGTATATAATACTATTTAAAAAAATGTAACTTTGTTCTGCGTTGGCAACACTGCTTCCTAGATGGCAACACTGCTTATGGTTTTTGTTACTACTTGTGGTCAGTTATATGTTGTGCAAGTTTTATTTTGATTACTTTCCCGTTTTCAAGATATTCCATTACAACCTCACTATACTGCCTTTATATACATTTTTGTGACATTCAAAGTTCCGGAGCCCCTAGCTCCCCTCCCCCTGGACCATGGCACCTTAAATTTTGGTAATCTACATATCTCCTTATGTTGCTTGCGATGTATTAGGTGTGAATAGGATTTGTATTTGAGAACCATGACCCTTCCTTGTAAGTATAAATAGTGCTTGGAAAACGAACTAAGGCGTGTGATTCCGTGCCGATCGAGGTAGTCAAGCGAGTTAGTGCGCTAGTCCATTGACTCCAAGATCGTGGGTTTGAATCCACCTAGAGCATGGATGTTTGTGAGTATGGGTATAACTAGTCAGGATAAATCAGTAATCACAAGTATTTTCAGTAAAAAGGATTAAGTAATGTAAAATGAATTAAAGCCGGCTTAGGGCGATAAATATTTTTAATAATCCGTGGTCTGATCACTACAGCATCGGATTGGTGTGCCAGTGGACCTCGGTTCGATTTCCACAAAGGGATTTTTTTTAAACTAAAGTATATTGTCTTCGTCTCCTGTCAAGGCTATTTCAATCTTGATTCTTGTAAACTCGACTGCTTGATTCAATCTTGTTTAAATCTTCTTGGCTTGACTTGCTAAGCTTCCATGAAGTTGTCTCACTTGTCAATGTAAACTTGATTCTCTTTTGAGTCAAGTCGAAATTACTATGTGGAAATATTCGTTGCTGTTTATCGAAATAAGCAGCCATTTCAAGCATTATGTTCGAATACAAATGTAAATAGTTCATTCATATATGTCTACGCATTCCAGAAATTCAAGCTGAGATCTGTTAAATAAAATTACATTCAAGTCATTAGCAGAACAATATTCAAATTAGAGACTGTTTTATGGTAATACAATTGAAGCCAAGTTTTTTTTTTAAATTTCCATTGAGGCCATGACAAATACCCATTGAAAGGGTTACGCCCTTTTTCTGGGAAGAGTTTTTTCTGGATAGGTGGTTGAAAGAATTGGAGTTGGCCTATGAGGTTGTCTGGGAACTCTGTTATTCTTTATTTATTAAAAACCTGGGATCATTACGATTTTATATCGTAAGTATTCATTTGCTTGAATTATAGGTAATTATGAAAAAAAGGAAAGAAAAAAGACGAGAGAAACAAAAGCAAATATGAATAAATGATAAATGAATTAATGAAATGAGAAAGTGCTTACACGCCAGTATCACAATAGTGGGAATGATAGTGTACACAAATGCGTGTTATCTTCTGTCCCGTGGGCGATACGGGGCACTAATGAGAGACAAGACCGTCCACGTGATGGAAGTATGAAATCTGGTGGATCTGGGTCGGAGAGAGCAGTGAGCTGTAGGAGGTCTTTATAATCGCCAGAGAGAGTGGCGAGAAATATGCTGAATAGAAGGCAAAGTGGGTTTTGGCATTAGCAAATATGTATCCGAAAGCTCAAAATGGCGGGATTAAATATGGCGCCCGACTTATTAACTACTTTTTTCTCGAAGATAGTTGATTTTAGAGGAAAGTTTATTTGACAAAAAATGTTCAGCACATAATAACGAAGAAAATTCTTTATTTAAATATTTTTGATAGTACTAACCGTTTTTGAGAAAAAATCAATATGACAGCCAATAGTTATGTCTAAATATTTGTGTATTTTCCTTGGAAATGAGAGAATTTAGAGGAAATTTTATTCAAAGTGTTCATTGTGAAATTCTTTATTGATAGTGGTTGTCATTTTCGAGTAAATCCAATGTTAGGATCAAAACTTTCAATATTAGACACATCTGAAATTACTAATTTAACATTGTATTTTTTAATATTAGACTAAGAAAAGTGTATTTAAAAAAAAATATAGACAGTAAAATAATGAAAATAGATCTGTAATTTGCATTCGAAATATAATCTGTATATTTCAGTGTTGGCTGAGGCTTGGAGCCCGAGCCTTCCATTCATATCTGCTTACAGAGTCTCCAATTTGAGTTTCACTCTGCACCTGTTGCCTTATTGACGAGTGTAGTTTATCCACCTCCACTGCATGAATCCCGTACTTTTTCTCTCCGTGTGTCCAGTTTTTTTTTTAAATTTTTTTTCGAAAATCTCGCCCTCCACACGCACATATGTAGTATCACATGAAAGCTTACGACGTGAGAGTTTCACGTAAATTTGTACAGTTTATCCGTTGAGGCTCAAGGAGCAAAAACAGGTTTAGAAAAGGGTTTGACCTTGATAATCTCAACAACGCAACACCAACAATGAACATCAATTTAAAAACAATGAAGCATTTATGTTTTTCTCTTCCTTGAAATCTTGTTTTGTTTACTCAGTGTTAGATCTGGTAATCAAATAGTAAGCGGCCTTAAGCATTGCTAGTGTTTGATGTGTTAGTTATGTTTACTACCTCATCAATCAGTTCCCACACTTCGCACAAGAAAGGTTACACTACACGGGTCAGAAAATATAACGCATTTTTGTGAGCAATTGTGATGTACTACAATCAGTTGTGCCCGTGCTGACATCTTTCAAACGTCATGTGTATTTATGGTATGCTATATTTAAATCCTATGCCGGACAGCATAATTTCGAAAAATATTTTACTCTCCCGTCTTTCAACGGGAACCATCTGTAAATACCATCTTTAGTAAATGTTGATGGTATTGTACTGTACTAAATACATGAAAGATGACTGGAAGCGTGCGGATGTACAAGAGAAATGGGAAATCCGCACATTGTCTGATATCGAAACACTAAAATTGAATTGATATCTTTGGCTCAGACCGAAATAGGATAGCGGAGAGGATGGAGAAGGTAGCTCCCAGGGTCTTACTTAATGCGTCATCCCAGTACTCACCTGGTGAATCTGCTGGAAACCGTAGTTAGGATGGATGGTCGTAGGATTCGAACCCACGTGCCTATCCATTACCACTTCAAAGTCCGTGACATTACCGCCTCGACCACGAGAGCTGGGTTCGAAATACTGAAAAGAGTAGATAAAAGGAAAGACATATAAAGCTCAAATTCTGCCCACCGAGTGACCTGGCTCAGTTGGCAAAGCGTTAGCTTCGTAAGATCTTAGGCTCGATCCCAGCAGCCAGCCATCCTAACTTATTGTTTTCCATGGACTTTCAACAGTCACCTACATGGAGAACTAGTGCTACTTATAATGCAATAGGTAAGAATTGTAAAATTTGGATCTATTTGGAAATTCGGAAGAACTGTACAAAAGATGATACAGAATATATTTAAAAAAAAAAAAATGAGAAAGAGAAAGAAAAAGTAACTTTTTTGGACAAGAAAAAGGGTATAGATGTTCTATTATTTGTGTCATTAAATGAAACAATGTAACAATTATTGTAGACGCTATAAATAGGCATTAAGGCCTGTTGTGTCGATGAAATAAATAAATAAATAAATAAAATAAATACAACATTACGGTGTGGTACCTTCTAAACTAAGTTCTGAATGATTTTCTTCTTACATCTCTCTTCCCTACCCTAACCTTAACTGATCCAAAGATGACTAACGGTGATAATTTCAATTGAATTCATTTCACATGTTGGCTCCCCACTACAGAAATGCACATTGTTAGGCCAATCTGTATTAAAGTTTGCCCTAACTCCGCATTTGACTAGACCGCAGACTATGATCCTAAAATCTTGATCCTGGAGGAAAGGGGTTATTTTGGCAACGGGTCCTCTTGATATAAGGAATCATCCAATCTTCTTATCATCCAGTTACGAATATATCACCTTCCCTTATACAGCCTGCACGACAGCTATGTTGTCAGGAGTTGCAGATCGGTAAGGATATGATGTTTTATTTGCTAAAATTGATTTAATTCTTGTACAGATCTAAGACGACTTGCTTAGAATGAGTTTATCCTGTCAAGTGTGTGCTTTACATCTAGTATTGGATATAGTAAAGAAGAGGAAAAAAACTGGTAAGGACATTGTTTGAGTAGAAAACGTAGAATGAAGATATGGGGAAGAAAAAAAGAATAAGACGGATACAATCCATACATAGTTTGAAGGAGAAACTATCGTAGGATAAAACAGAAAGGACATTGGAAGCCAACTCGAATGGAAAAGGTTTAACTTGCCTTGAAGTACCTACCGCTATCATAGTTATAGTATTGATACGGATATTCATATTTTACTTGAGGGACTGTATTTAATGTTTCCCCATATACTATTTAGTTAAACGATTTGTAGTGCCTCTCTGGTGTGGTCGAAACTACATTTACTGGAAGAGAATCCAAAATTCTGGACGAGTCACGTGAGACCATCAACGATCCATTTTCCAGGGCCCATTTCCTGTTTTGGTCACTTGCTGTGTCCTTTCGATCTTTCAACAGCCATACAATACAACATGGTGGCTGTCCAGAACTTTTGTGTTCCGCGCAGTCTCCAGCCGTCCGGAGGTCAATACAAGCAGACCTTCCCGGTCCTGATTCGTAACCAACAACTCTGAGGGGGTGAGGTGAGGATAAGCGGGGGTGTACAAGGGGTCCAGGCTGCAATCGATGGTCTCGGCCCGTGAGACGCCCCGGCTCGGCTGCAGGGAGAGAAGTGGACTCAAAGCATTAAGGCTTACTGCGCGCGCTTCACGTACAGACATCAGCATGAGCTTCTCCAATTCTCATCCAGGTGGGGACACTGTTCTATCCTCCCCCTGCCTACCTCTGTTCTTATATGTAGTGTGTGTGTGTGTGCTCTCAAGTGCAAAAACCAGACGTTGTACAGTCAATAAATCAATATTAATAATATTCTACTTCTGGTCTCTTGGACGACGAATTTCTTTATCGAAGTTGTATGAAAAAAACAACCATCCAAGATCTTGCGATTCATTTTCTAATCATACCTTATGTTACAAGTACATTTGATCTATATGCTTAGTCTCGTAACCATGTAAAATGACTTATTGGTTCTTGGGAGGGGTGCGTGTGTGTGTGTGTGTGTGTGTGTGTGTGTGTGTGCATGTATATATGTGTGTGTCGTCGCTTGCTTCCCTCCTCGCCAGCTCCCCCATCACCCTACTCAAGTCTCGAATCACGGTGCTTCATCATTGTACGGTGGGGGTCAGAGACAGCCAATAGCAAGCTAAGTTAGAGAGGGTATGGGGATACACACGATGTGTAGGGGGAGAAAACTTTGTGTCCTTTTTAGTCCACTCCTTCCCCCATAGCAAACAGCACAAAACTAAAACCAAAACCTTCAGAAGAAACATTATGTATGCTGCTGCCATCTACCCAGCTAATTTCCAAATTAAGTTAGGTTCGTTCCTCCACATACCGTTAAGTTTGCACTGTTTCCTTCTTGTCCTGCAAATACTGTCAAAGAAATAACGCAGAAGGAAAAAAAGTTGGAGGCTGGTTTGACAGGTGACAAACCTGAGAAGATATAATGTAAAATTAATGTTTGACTTTATGATAAATATGTACAAACGAAAATTGCATATATTACTGCTTCTTTGCGCTTATCTAGATGTCAGTTTAATAAAATATTTCATGTATTAATTTATTATAAGATTTGACGTCGATATAATATGGTGAAAATCCTTTCAATAACTACGACAAAACCCTGAGAAATTGTATATACAATGCAGTATAGTATTATTATTGACATATATTAAATTAAAACTAAGATAAAACTGTATGTGCAGTGAGAACACTGTATCAGTAATGTTCCTGAGGGGCACAAGAAAATAAATACTTACAAGGTTATGATTTTATTTTATTTTATTTTATGCAAATGATGAAACTGCCAGTATGATAGTTGTCACTGAAAGAGGAAATAAATTGATATACTAAAAGACGTAGGAAGAAGAGACTCTAAATCAAGTTAAGTCGCCCAAGGACGGAATTAGGGGGGTCCGGACCCCCCAAATTTAAGTTTTTTTTCATAATTAATGTTATTTTATTTAAAATTATATGCATGTACATAAAGTTTACACCCAAACGGACCTCGGATCCCTACCAAAGGTGCTCCCCCCCCCCCCCCCCCGAAACAAGCTTCTAGATACGTGCCTTAAGTATCCACTAGGACAAATAATCCTACGTCGTCTCTGCAGCCCAAAAGGAAAATTTACGATACTGTTGACCAGATGCATTATTAATTGGCGTATCAATCTGCATCATTGCACTATCATACGTAATTTTGTAAGCGAGTGTACATGGCAGTATGTACACTATAATATAGAATCACTGTTTATTTTTTGTAACTGAAAATTTGAGAGAGAGAAAACAACTAAACGCTTTTTAAAATTATTATTAAATTCGGAGAAACTGGTCCCTAAATCGAAAATTAGCCTTTCTTAAAATGCTATTGCTGGAGAAAAGCCTTCAAACTTCAGAAGTCTTCAAATTCAACGTTCAGAACCTTTCTCTACTGATTAGTTAACAGTTTCATTAAATTACTTATTTATTATACTATTTATTTTCTATATATTTTAAACATTTTGAAACTTTCCCGAGGAATTAATTATGTTCACGAAAAAATGCTTTTCTTTCAACAGTAACTGACTTGAGTGGTTTCTAAACTACCATAGTTATTAGGCAACCAATCTAACAGATATGTACATTTGGTTGCGTGCATTTAGGGGTTCCGGCATGAGTATCTTGGGTTATTCCAGAATTCATCTGGCATCATTGTGAAGGCAGTTAAGGAAAAATTTAGTGATAAGATTAGGTGCGTCCTATCTCTTCTGTTTCTTAAAATAGTATCTTGTAAATTTTGAAGGAAGAGAAATATCAGTGCCATCTAACGTAAAGTGAAGCTACTAGGTTTCAGAAAACTAATTGATTTTGGAAATATACTGACCGTACATCATGCTTAGATAGGTTCGTATCAGGAAGTGCAACAAAACAATTTTCTTTTTTTACATGAATGCAAATGACATATCCTCAATTCAAATAAGCCCACATATTTTCCCAGAAAAGTTTGATTAACAGTATTTCTAGATAGTCAAATAAGCATACGACAAGTTTAAATAGAGCAGAACAGACAACATTTCGAAATATGTCACAAGGTTAAAATTGGCATGCGATAAACTTTCCAGTTACATGTGAGAATGTGCTGCAAGTTTGCCGTAACTGACGAAGCAGGCAAGCCAAATGCAAATGCTTGTCACAGGTACATATTCTATTGTATTATTATTATTATTTATTGTGTGGTTAGAAAAAATATCTATCTTCGATGTAATTAAAACATTTTAAATGTATCTCGAATATCTGAGAGAGACTTTTGTTTTCAGCCCAAGGAGAAATAGGTATTCTCCAGAGGCCCACTTCTGAATTCATCCGTGTTGGCATCTCTCTCTCTACATACGGATCCGCTATTTGCTTTGATATGATGTAACCAAGCACATAACCTTTTCAGTGGTGGTATTTTCAAAATTTTAGGTTAGCAATATGTTTACTTTTTTTTTTCTTTTAAATGAACAGGTTTTCGTCTAAATAGGAGCATTAATTAATACTTAGTAGGCTATGATGCAAGTATGTTTAATAATCTCTTACGTGTCCTAAAAACTTCTGCCAAGAAAGTCCAGGTTTTAATCGGAGAAAATAATTGCTAATGTGACAAAGCTCTGGATTTCGGATTCAATAAAATTCTCTCTCTCTCTCTCTCTCTCTCTCTCTCTCTCTCTCTCTCTCTCTCCCTCTCTCTCCCTCTCTCTATTCATGATGAAACATTGCCATGTTTCAAGGAAGAGGATAACTATAGGACACCCTTACATCAGTTTTTAAATCATCTGCATACTCCATT
The DNA here is from genome assembly GCA_022664845.1 of Lepisma saccharinum. Lineage (NCBI taxonomy): Eukaryota > Metazoa > Arthropoda > Insecta > Zygentoma > Lepismatidae > Lepisma > Lepisma saccharinum. Next base: position 19,965 of record JAGDQP010008187.1, read on the forward strand.
CTTACCTTCTCTTCCTCGTTCTGGGTATGAAACAATAAAAAAAATATACGTAAATTTCAACTATAAATAAAGAAAATACTAAGCCAAAACTTTCTAATTATCCTCAATTACATCTCCAGAGGCTTGTAAATTCATAAACAAATTGACTGAGTTCAAAATTACTTTTGGTTCTTGCGTTATTACAAGTAAAAAGAATGTTTTGTTTTATAACTGCATTTTAGTATGACTATTTTTCATCTATTTCACTTTCTACTCAATCTTCAATTTCTTTGTTCTGTATCCTTTCCAGTTTCCACTTTCTATTCTTTCGCGGCTTTATATCCCTCATTCTAGAATATTTCCTTCTATCGTCTTCGAAACAGAAGAATATCACCATATTCTTACAGGCTCCCGTTTTTTTCCTATTTTCTTTTTCTCTCTTTCTCTTCTTTTCGCCTCAACAAAACGCCGAGTGAGTGTTGGGAGGATATATGCACGATTTATGTAGCCTTTTCCCAGCTGCTCTATGCGTAATAGTTCTGAGACAGTATGACAAATGCCGACCATATCAGAAGCATCTACCATTGTCACAACCGTTTCGGGTTGGAGAATGGGGGAGAATGGTGGTGAAGAGGAGGAAGCCCCCGTGGAAAACGGAATTGTTCTATTGCGCTTGAACTATTGTCTGAAGAAATGTTTGCTATTAATCACAAAGTAAGGTGGATTTATGGTGTCGTAGACCTAACCGCTTACCTTACCTAACTGTCTCGTGCTTTTTTTTCTTCTTCTTGTGCTTAAAAAGGGAGCAAAATATCTTAAAAAAGAGAATCACCCCTTCCCCCACTTTCGAAAGAAAAATAAGGGCCGGAAAAGACCTCGTTTCGCTAAGGAGTTCTATTTTGTTCCAACCTACAGTAACGGCTATTCATCCTCCTATACGCTTATTTTACCCTTGTGTGCAATCTATTCCACAGCCATAATGAAATTCTATTGATTGATGGAAACGATAGAGCAATGATTTTATTTTTATTTTCCCCCCAATTTTAAGAAAATGATGGCCAATTTTTTAGGTTCCATTTTTTTTTCTATTTAATAGTTGTTTCCACGTTAACGATGATAGCGCATTAGTGCTTCCATTCCGGTTCTTCGAGCCATCAGGTGGCGACATCGTACGGGGAAATAAGCAAGTAGCACTTGGCAGTTAATCTTCTTATACTCCGCTTTTTGGCTTGGAATTTTCGTAATTTTGAAGTAAACTCAAACGAAACGATTCAAATCCTTTCTTGTATTATTCTATTTCTAATACTTTTTCTATTTAAATTTTGTCTTATGCCAAAAGAAATATAAGTTACTTACCAAGAAACATTTTTTAGTGTCTGAAATAAAAGATTTATGTACTAATCTCTCCTGGAGGCAGTAAATTAAATTAGCAAAAAAAGAGCTTTCGGAATAGAACATTATCTTCAAGTGCCAAATTTTCTTCAGAACTGCTTTTTTCTTTTGATTCCTTGCGTTGCATCTAAAGAGATCTCTCCTGTTTGCGTACGGAAATCAATGTCAGTTAGTTGCCTGTCCTCTGCTGACATCTGTTGGATGGACTAACAACTAGCCAGAGCGAGATGAAACCGGTGCGGACCAGGCAAAACCAACCTGCTGCTATGAGTTCTACGAAAAGAGTCCTTGTTAAAAAAAAAAAAGGTTACGAACAAAATGGGAATATAGAAACGGGTAAGATAGAAACGATGTCTCTCTTTTTTTATATATATGTTAAAACCAAAGTCAATTATTTCTAAATCGAAAGACATCTTTAATGTTCTCACAAAGATTTGTTTGTTAATTTTAGGAAGAAACCAGGATGCTGTTTGGAATTAGAGTGATGTAAGTTTTAGTTCCCGCCTGTTGCAACAATACATTTGTATGTTGACTGCGTTATACTTTACCAAAACTATTTAAGTCTTTATAATAGAAAAAATAAAATCGAAAAAAAAATAACTTAAAAAAAAAGGACAAAAGTATAAACATTTAAAGATATCTGTCGTAATTTTTCCCTTCAAAAATCAGTCTAGACTTTCGTGTTCTTTTTTAATATTTTTTTTTTTCACTCTTTCTTGCGTTCCCACGCTCAATAATTTCTACGAGAGTGTCTTTAAACTAAAACCTCATCATGAATAAAGAAAGCGCGCCAAGAAAGGAAGGGGGGAAATAGCAAAAAAAGAAGAAGAAAATGAGAGAAAGATAGGGTAAAAAAATAAAAAAAAGAACAAGCAAATTATGACATGCGCGCTGTAAGCTTCCTTTTTTAATTTGCTGATTCGCTCGTTACTCTCTCTCTCTCTCTCTCTCTTTAACCCTCTCTCCCAGACATCTTTCTACCCTATAAGTCTTTCTCCTTTCTTTCTTTCTTTCTCTCTTTCTTTCTCAACAAACTTCATTCTTATGGAGTTTTGTCTTTTCGTTCTAGCCTCAATTTTCATCACACTCTGGCTGCAGAGTTGCTAGCAAAAGGAGTGAAATCTTAATTTGGGACGATTTCTTTTCTCCAGTGCTTCTAAGAAAAACAGTGGTGGTTCATTTTGTTCCCTTTATTTTATTAATTTTGTAATGTTCGCCAAACAAAATTTAAAACTACGATTACCTAATTAACTACTGTGTATTTCTGACACAACAATATGTTGTTGGTTTTTTTTTATCGTGTACTACTTTAAAAAAAAAGTGTTGTAATTTCAGTTTTATTTCAAAACAATGCTCTTTGAATCATTGTGAATATTACAAAACTGTTTTCTATTTATTTGTTTCGAGTTTCTTGCTAGTTTTGCAAATTGAGTGCAATCATTTCAGTGACCTTGTTGGAAACCACCTTCACGTGTGACAGACTTGGATGTCGTTCTGTTTCTATTTGTGTCCTGTTTGTGTGTGTGTTCTGGAATTGTTTGTGGACATTTTGTTTCAACATTTTTAGTGAGAACAGCAAGCTGAAAAAGATGGTCAACTTGAAATCGATAACAATCAGGAAACTAATAGGTTTTTTTTTCCTGCATGTAGAATGTACTGATCTATTTTTTCAAGTTTCTCTTCAGCATTAAAATTATCTTTAAAATGCACGATAAGATTTTTTTATCGTGGTTTTTTATGAAAATTGCATTTGAAACTAAAGCATTATAGCTTACTAAATTTATTGTTCCCGGTTGTTTGAGAAGTCTTAATTTAGAGAACCTGTAACTGGTGAGAATGGAAGGTCCGGGCTCCATGCCTCGTCCAATACTGTGAGATATGCAGATGATAGAGAACTTTGACATCTGCGTTTCTTTCTTTCTTTCTTCTCTCTCTCTCTCAATCTCTCTCACTCCCTCTCTTTTTTCTGTGTATATGTGCTTTCCAAAAATCAGAATTTTAATTTCTTCCTTGAGAGAAGAAAATATAATTTTCAACAAAAAAAATCGAATAGTTTCCCACCCTGCATATGTGCCATTTGAAAAAATTAACGAGAAAATTATCCTAAATGATCATCTAAGCAAAGATCTTATAATTTCCGTTTTCAAACAACTTTTTATTCTCTGTACCTGCATCAGAACTATAAGCAAAGCTTGGACACTTAAATTTATCTCCTGACGTGAAGCAAGAATGTCTTGTAATAATTATTGATGACTTCCGATAATTGCGAATTATTTCGCATAATCCAATGCTAATCTTTTTTTATGTCCATTGAGATGACTTTTTCTTTTGCAAGAAATAAGTATCAAATTAATACCAGGAAAGTGGAAAAGAAATAAGATAGATATGAATGTTTTCTGTCTCTCTCTCACACACACACATATGCACACAAATACCCACACATTTTCACACTCTCATCTTTCAACCGCGCCATCTTTGTTCGCTACCATGTTGTTGGTCTTACACCATCTTGATACCATAAGGATGTACATCTAAATGGTTCCCGTTTTGACGAATCAAATTGCATAATGCAAACAGAGGCAAGGAATACCTCACACATATGAGTACTAGCTATTCCTTTCTTATGTTTCTTTCCCTCTCCTTGAGAAAGTAATGTTTCATCTGTAATTTCTTAATTCAGACACTCTTCTCTCTCTCTCTCTCTCTCTCTCACGCTCGCTCGCTTTTTGAAGTTCAATTTTATTTACGCATTTAGGCATCTCTGACTTAGACCGGGATAGCAAAGAGGAGAGGATGTGTGAAGGGAGTCGGCTAGGACTTAGTTTTAAGGTACCATCCTGGGATTGGCCTGGTATCAGTGTCGAGAAACCCTGGAAAATCCTCTCAGGATAGGTTTGAACCCAAAGCCATAAGAAGCCTCTACCAACTGAGCTATGCCCCCCCCCCCCTCTCTCTTTCCTTCTTTCTCCCCACTTCTGATGAGTCTTAGTGTTTGCGTGTGTGTGCGTGTGTATTTCTAACTAAAACAGAACACAATGTGACTGTCTTCTCTGATGATGTAATTTCGTTGCATTAAGCAACTGATCCATTCATTTCACAAACACAGTACTACTTTGCTTCATTGAAATTATTATTATTAACATCCTAAACGGGCTTCTAAGCTTCTAATAACGAAATCAACGGTATTTGATGAAGTAAACTTCGAACCACTCCGTTCAATGACCCCCGCCTCCACATCAGTTTGATCCCAGGACCACGTGGACAGAATATCAAAGTGCTAACACTCGACCAACGCGGAGCCGTTTCACAACTTTAAGATCGCTCTCTTATTTTTCCCGCTACAAAATTTTTTTTTTTTTTTTAATAATAAATCTTATATCAAGGTATCATTTTGAAATAGTGTTCTTAGAAAACGTAAAGAAAGAAGTCCAGTAATTTTTCATTACTCAAATCCACACTCTTCTATAGCTAAAAGAAAAAAAAAGTATTTCAGAAAAGAAGTCTATATTTAAAGCACAATAATTTTCTTATTTCGTGATGTTTTTTTTTTATTATTATTATTAATATTTCTCTTACTTTCACGGCAACTTGATCTCGTTGCCTTCGCGGTAACCGCTGGGCTCTCTCACCGTTAGCTGCCAGAGAGGAAGTTCCCTTTCCGACAAGAGCAAGATTTCTCCAGTTTAATTATTTTCTGCTCTTAACAAACCCTCCCCCTACTAGGCCCCAAATTCTTTTAACTTATTTTAATTTTACTTTGCCCGTCTTTCCGTAACGCAGGTTAGTGATTTAACTAAAGCAAGGAGAAAGAGAAACTAAATTTAGATTCAAGTTCAGACAACTCGATTTATTAGGCACATATGCTCCTGGTGACTCTGACTTCCAGGTCAATTATTTGCACGGTGCCATAATTTACTAACATGTAGTTCATCGTCAAGAATTCGATAATTATAATTGGAATTTCAATTTGAATTTACTTATGGTCTTTAGGCGTCTAAGGCTCAGGCCGGGATAGGGGCGGGAAAAGGAACCGGCCAGGGCCTAACTTGAAGGTACCATCTCATTACAATTCGACCATAATGACTTCCAAGCCGTGGAACTGCAATGACGCCCAGCGATCAAGTCATTTTGGTCTGTTTGTAATTGTAATAACTGTTTGAATCCAATTTTTCACGTTTTCTCCACATGGTAGGATTTTTTTAAAATAATAAATCTACGTTGTGTAAAGGACATAAATTCAATTCAGTTCAAAACTTCTATTAAGCCACGTAGAGCTACTGGGATAGATACAGACTCTGAATGAAAGCCTGTGGTTGTAAGTAAGGCAATAATATATTACAGTAAATCCTCACTTTAACGAACTTCGGATTTAACGAACACTTTAAAGTTTTTGTTGTCGTTGTTGTTGTTGTTGTTTTGTACTCACAACTATCTTCAGTAACTTTCAGCTATCAAGTAAATTGTGTCAATGTTACCGATTTGTGAACTTCATCAGAAACAAACAAAACACTAAGAATATTAAAGGTTTTTATATCTAAAAGTGTGCGTAAACCTTCTGTTTTTGTTATGATAGTGCTATGATAAAATTGCAATATAATATTACAGATATTAAAAAAAGAATACAATTTAACGGACACCTCTTAACCCCTATTAGTCCGTTAAATCGAGGGTTGATTGTATCGTGCATTCTTTTTCAGAAGAAAAATCATTTGTAACTATAATGGACTTCGAGAAGTAGGGGACATATGTATCTCTAGAAAAGTACATTCTCATTATTTATTCCTTTCATGACTTACGGTGCATTTAGTGGTAGTTTTACACCAACCCACATACACACATATACACTAACACACACACACACACACACTTATACACATTTATGCTCAGTTGTCAGAACGTTGCATTCGCATCCGGAAGGTCCCTTTTGCCTAAAACTTGTAGCACCTCAGTCAATTTTGCGCAAATTTTGGGGGAACATCAACCTGACCTCATCCCGTTTCAGTACATCAAATACATATGAAATGGGGTTACAGCCCGTTGAGTGTGAAGGCCAAGGTAGCGTGGGGAATTCAACATAATCTTTCTACAACTACTGCGTAGTTATCTGAATCCCATAACACAGATGAGTTATCCTGTTGAAACATGACGGATTCGTAGAGAATATTTATTAATGTTGATTCCTTTGTAAGCTGCTTATTTTACTGATTCCATTTTCAGTTCGAGTTTGATTTGATGTGAATGGTTTGTTTTATCAGTAAAGATTTTGGTCGATCACGAAGAATGGTTTCTATATCCAATTGTTTACTTAAATTTGATTTTTGAAAAATCCCACATTTCAAAATATCGAAGTTTTTCCTCTTTCCCCTTTAAGATCCGATTTTCATTTTGCTGTTATTATGAAGCTCTTAGTAAGTAGTTATCATCTTTAAAATATTATGGTCGTCACTCACTGGAAACAAAATACTGTATATTCAACATATTGTTAAGCTTTACGTGTGGTCTTAAGGAAATTTCACCGTTGAATGAAAGTAATGAAATGAAAACGGTTAGACGCAAAAAAAAGTTTTCATTTTGATTGCCCCTCATGCCACGTATATTAATTCGGTGTTGTCAGGTTGTGCAACTAGTTGAAAGTATATACCAACTTGTACCTGTCGGCCATTTTCTATGAAACTGAGTGTACACATTTTAAAACTCTGAGATTAACTAAACCTAATTTACAAGTAACTCAGTTGGGAGCGTGTTGGCTTTGTATTCGGAGGATTCTAGCAAGGAATCCCAGCCGCCTTCCGGCCTAATAAAGGATTTGCAATGCTTGTTCTCAGTCACTCCGGACAAATGATGAGATGGTCTCTTGAAAATAAGCCCTGCGCGACTTCCATCCAACACCCTCCTCTCCCCTACCCCATCCTAGTCAAAGTTGCTTAAAGACAAATAAATTCAAATTACAAATGACATGCCTATTCTGACATTTTTTTTTCAGAGATTTTCCTCAATTACACCAGGCAAATGCCTTGATGGTACCTACTAACTAGACCCTGGGTGACTTCCTTCCAACATCCTCTCCCTCACTCTATTTCGGCCTGAGCCTAAGATGCATAAAGGTCGTAAATGTAGTCAATTCAATTCAAAAGGACATGTGCCCGAAAACCGATCCTGTATTTCGAAACATACGTTCTTTATGTTGGTAAAACAGCTTGTGTTTCCTTGTAATTGTTTGCTGGACAAATTCTTCAGTGATGTGTTCCTCCGCCAACATACTCGGACAGTCAACACTATTTGCTATGCACCACTAACTGCCTATTCATGAGGCACAATGAATGCTAATGTAAGTTCACGAAGTCTCGACGACGCGTTGTCGCGTGCAACGTTCAAGATTTGCGAGGTAAATAGAATTCTTTTGGATAAATGCCAATCTTGGTGGGAAAAGTTAGCTTATTGTGAATGACTTCTTACACACGTGAGGGGAAATATACACGCATATGTGATTGTCTTTCATATTACATTGGGCAACGACTCATTCATTCATAAGAATTATCTGATAGCTAAGAATAGTCTCCAGCTGTCAGAGAAGTATTTGAAAACTGATACATATTACGGTAGAACAGTTTCCGTTACGTTTGAAAGCTCATTTATCTGACTGCAATATGCGTTACTACCTCAGTCTTATTACTCTACAGCTAGCCAACGGTGCATTTATGGGGAGGGGTAAATCTACTTACCTATCTGTCTGTGTGTATGTCTTCCTATCTATCTATAGATAAATAGACATTGTACAGGGTATTTCAAAATTGATGGTCAGTTTCTCACATCAATTAAGTTAAATTTACTTTTAAAAAATTGAAACGTCTGTAGTTTCGCAGTACAGGTGCTCAAATACAGAACGATATAGTCATAAGTGACGTCATAGCTCGAGCTATGGTAGAGCAACTAAGGTTTCTCAAGCTGTGGAAACGTCTTGCCTACAACCAACTTCTGGATACGTGCCTAGCGGTAGTCACATTTAAACTCTACTTAATAGCATGTAGGCTATATAATTTTTCTATATTCTACTCTGATCATAAGAGAGTGTCCCTTTTGGGTGAATGGTAATGCTTGCTACCTTCTCATCAAGGGGGCCGGGTTCGATTCCCGGCGGGGATACAAGTAATTCGGAGCCCACGTTAATCTGTAGGTCCCGTCCTTAGGACGTCATCCTCATCCGATGGAAGGCAATGGCAAACCACCGTCAGTTCACCTTGCCCAGGGATCTTCGGGTCAGGACCTGCCTTCGGGCGGAACACCCATCATCATCATCATCATCATCAATCAGAAGAGGAGTGAACTTGCAAGGATCTGAACCTCACTCTTACTCTATCATCTTGCCTTCGCCCTCATCCTCATGTCTTCAGATTGCCTTTCACCCTCACGATTTCTCTTCACCCTCACACTCATGACTAGCCGTCACCCTTGCGTTTCAATATCGCTCTTACCTCTCATTCACTTTCCTACTCAGGGTGCAACTTGGACCTCATTTGCACCCATGCTCACCCGCACGTTGCAATCTGGTGTCCTAGTCCTCACTTAACCTTACTTTCACGCTGCAATTTGGTCTTCACCCTCATGCGGGAGATGATGTGAGAGCGAGTTTAGTCCTCATAAGAGCCTTACTCCTGTGTTCTGGTGTTCTATCAATTGCTTCATGATAAGGAGAGTAATCCAGCTGAAGATTGTCCATAAAAAGTGAAGCGTTGATTGCTTATTTTTTATCATAAGATATTTCTTAACCAGTAAAAGATCATCAGTAATATGGTCTCCCTATCCATAATTACCTCTACACTATTCATCTACCATCTATTTTATCTATTTAACCTGTAAACATATCAACGAATCAAAGAATTTAGTTCAACTACACTCTTAAAAATTCAGTTGAAGTTTCACATTGATTAACTGAATTGTTATTAACATCCTAAATTAGCTGGTGAGCTTCTAAAGAAGAAACCTAAGGGTCTAATGGACTCCGAATCACCCTGTTCAATGGACCTCGGCGGTAATTTAACCCGAATCCACAAGCTGATCCTTTGTTGGAGGAACGAGGTAGCTCGGTAAGAACCCACCAGAGAAGATAAAGGTATTATTACACATGATTATATCTAGGTACCATTTCGCCATTTGTCTTGTGGAAACGAGGGTAACTAACCTCTGTAAGACCTCACCACTCACTATGGCCGCTAACAGAACTCAAACGTAAGTACCTCTTCAGCTCTGCTCAAACGTGCACGACCATAATCACTACATCACGTAGTACACTGGATAAAAAAAGATAACATCTTGGTCAACTAAATGTGACAACGAATATTTGTTATAGAAAAGACAGCTGCAATATGAGCAGTGTCCACATCAAGGTCTCTTGGTTTACACAATCTTCCAGTTTTCAAGTGGGCTACTGTACTATTTTCCCAGTGATTTGATAATAGAACTGAAAGCTTTTTTTTTTTTTTTTTTTTTTTTTTTGAAAAATCACATTTGAATTATATCTAAAAAGTTATTGTTAAGTTGTGGTCACTATTTTGTGGTATTTTCTTTAAAAATGACGCGATGAGATCTTTCAAGTAAACTTTTCTCTTTCAAGTAAGAGAAAAAAAGGACATCGGTTCTCTTTTATTGTCACTTTTTGATGTAACAACATTATATTCTTCTCGAGACCGTGGGAGAAGTGTGTCAGTGTGTGGTTTCTCCCATTTATCAGTATCAGAGGCTCCCCCTTCTCAGTGAAGCATTCAAAAGAGGGCTTGTCACTAGATCTGTTTCATGTCCGTCATGCTAAGAATGGACGTTGGCCACTCGTTTCTGGTGACCATCAGAGGTTTCTTTTCTGCTTCGCTTCTTGAGAGGCGACGGCGCTGATGGACTTGAACTAAACATAAGGCTATATATGCACTTGAGAAGGCAAAAGAAATATTGTGGTTGTGATAAGAAAATGGAGTAGTCTGTGCCTCTCTCCCTCAGTGTTGAAGAGGGTGTTCTTACGTGCTGAGAAATTCTCATAAGAGAAGCCGAAGAATTTTTCTTTTAAAAAATCACTTGTATTTCTCGTTCCTATACTTTCCGAATACTTTAAAATATTGCTTGAGCAAACCTGTAACATTACACAGCAAATCTACCATCTCTTATCATCAATTTCGGCGTTATGGTTCCCTAAATTCGTTCTTCAGCGCGTCTGATTCAAATGCAATGCTTGTTAAAATGTACGAGGGAAAGTCAATAAGTAAATATACTCAATGTTTATAAATTATTACACCAACAGTAGAAAACTTACAATGGCGTCATATTTCAACATAGTAACTTTGCTTTTCAATACACTTGATCCATCGTTTCACGAGTGCACATACTTATTGACTTACTCTCGTACAAATATTATCATGCCCCCGAACGTGATTCCAACCTGCAACCTGGTTGAATTTCGAAATAGGTTATCAAGTTTTTGTGAAAAGTTACATTTCTGCGCTTTACACGTTTAAAACTTTTGCTATAGCCGTACGAGAAGGAATGTGGGGAGTAGCGGGCAGAGTCTGTGTTGATGATAACATCCCGGTATTCGTCTCGTGGGACTATGGACAATTCTAGAAAACTTCAGTCGAGATGATTGACGTGAACTCCCGCCGCCATCTCAGTAATTATAAGAAGACTGTAAAATTTCTAACCGAAATTTTGTAATTACAGTTAGAATTTGAATTTGTTTATGGCCTTTAGGCATCTCAGGCCAAGGCTTGGATAGGGAATATTGGAAGGCAGTCGACCATGGTCTAGTTTTGTAGGCACCATCCAGGTATTTCTCTAGTCAGTATGAGGGGGCTCGAGGACCTTCGATTGTTAAGACCAAGCTCTACCAACTGAGCTATAGCCGCTCGGTTTTATAATGATACAAGTCAGCCATTTATCGATCATACATCCTTTTCCAGGTATCTTCCATTCATGTGTTGGTTGATACTTGTTCCATCGATGGAGAAGGGCGCGTATTCCAGCGGTGTAGACTTCTTTGGGATGGTCTCTGACAAGTTCATTATTTCGTCACACATTTCTCGACCCCCTAGTTGGGCTTGAATTTCTTTTCTTCCAAGTTCTTCAGTAGACTAAACATATTGTACTTGTTAAAGCGGTTACCGTTTTATTTGCGTTGTGAGACTGCAAATGTTGCGGTAACCTTTATTTCCTGCACTGCTTCTGGTCAAAGGGCTTAACGAGGTCAACCCCCGTAAATGTCGAAACCATTTCTGCATGATGATCGCGGGAGATTAATATCGGCTCGAAGGTCCCAGCAGGGGTATGAGTGTGGATTTTAACAGCTAAAGCCGAATCGTGACTGGCCGAAGTCCAAAGTTACTAGACTGGCCCATATATAAAAATAAAGTTTAAAAGCCACAGATTGATAAACAACGTTGCTGCCATTGTCGGTATGTGATGCGGAAAAGTTCAGGCAAATGTCTGTTTTTCGAACATGTACCGTGTTGCTGCCAAGTACTCAAGCTGCTGAGCCAGGAGCAGAAAGAACTTCTCGTTGTAGTCTGCCAAGAGCTCTGTCAGCGTGCCGTGGATGACCTATCCTTCATGTCTTAAGGCGTCTGAAGGAAGATATTCAGCAAAAGCGACCGGATCTATGGCGCGCAAAAAACTGAGTGCTTCACGATGACAATGCACCCTGTCGCCGGAAACAACATAATCTCACTTCAGCTCCCACCCTACTCGCCAGATTTGGCTCCTGCAAACTTCGCCCTCTCCCAGCTCCTGCAAACATCGCTTCGGTCGTCATTTTGATACCATTGCGGAAATCCAGTGCGAACACAGAAGTTGCTTTACACGCTTCAAAAGGAATACTTCAAGGACACATTACAGAACTTGCAGGAAAGCTGGAATGCTGTATTGTTGTACAAGAGAACTATTTTGAAGGTGATAGATAATGTGTAATCGTAGATAAATAAAGGACGTTCTTGTCCACATAGCTAATCTCGAAGCTTATTGACACCACCTCGTATGTAGCTACTTTTCGTATTTGATACGAAAATCCTTCTTTCTCGTTTTTAACAAGTCATGGAAGAGTGTTTTGTAAACAGTTCTTCAATAGAAAAGGAGATTAAAAAAAGAAAAGAGAGAGCGAGAAAGCAAATGCCGTACTTGTTTCAATATTCGTTGGTAATGAACTCTGGCTTCGTCATGACATTCTCTTTGCAATTAAACTTTTCGCAAAGCGACAATTAAAACAAACCCCAATACATTATTTTCATAGGATTTCCATATTTCTCATAAACTTTACTAATTAGCGAGGCCGGACACAGTGAGCAGTAAAATGACTAATGTTTTGTGGAAAGACAGCTAACGAAACGAACACTCCCTTTTGGACATCGGGGGACGCTATTATGTTACTTCTGGTGTTGTATAGGACATTTGTACAAAGTATGTGTAATTAACTTGCTGGGTAGAAGTTGTCTATTGTATGCACAAACAAGCAGAGGTCATTCATCTCTCTTTTCTTTAACATTTGTCGCAGTTTTTCACACGTTATGTTCAAAACGTTTGAAAATTTTCATGTCTATAATTTTGAACAACAATTTTGCATTCGTTCCTAGGGAAGATGGCGTGCACTTTACCTAGTTACATTGTTACAAGCGATTATCCGGAATAGTTCACATTACTACGTGTGTCAAGTTGGCCTGGACACAATTAACCCGGGTATATTCAATAGTGTCAATCGCTAGTGCTGGTTAGTGCTCGAATTACAACGTTAGTGTGTTAGTGCGTTACTGAGTTATTACACAATGTCCGGGCCAACTTGACGTCAAGAAAACCCGGGATTTTGGGGTTCGGCTGTTAACGAGGATCACAATAGTGAGGTTTGTTAGTGCTACGTTAGTGCTGGAGTCACAAGTTTAATGCTCAATTTGTTATCGTAGTGGTATCAATATTCTTCGGAGAATCAAAGTTCGAATAACAAATAATGTTTGACTGAAAATTCGAATTTGCGGAGATGTTCGAATATTACTCGAATGTTCGAAATTGATTTAATTGTCGAGTATTATTCGAATAGTGATTGGTGTGGTTTTGACTGGCACTTTTGTCGTTCCTTATATAATTGTTGTTGAACAATACTCTGGCGTTATTTTGATCAGGATTGGTACTAATTTCACACGTCCTCACTCTGACCGCGTAATGGTAAGCACAAGGAGCAAGTGGCAACAGTCGCAAGGTGGGGACCCGACTGTGAAGTTGTAATGTGAGGTTGAAGATGAAACTGAAATTTTGGTGTGAGGGTGATGGTGATGTTGAAACAGGGGGTGAGGGAGGGTAATGTTCAAACAAGTGAGGGTGAGAACAAAATTCAAGCGTAAGGATGAAAGAGATTGAGTGAAATGAAGCTGCTCTCTAACTTGAAACGTGAGGGTGAGGTTCAATGGCTCGGGGCGAAGTTAAAGCCTGAGGGTGATGGCAAAACTACAATTTGAGGTGAGGGTGATTGAGATTAATGCCGAAGATGTGAAATTTACAGGGAAGCTGAGAGTAAAGTTGACGAACAAGTTGCAGCATGTGGTAAGTGAAGCTGAGACCGTGGGAGTGAGAGCGAAGCAAAAATGTTTAACCTCGGAGGCCCAACATCGACGTCTTCTGACTTAGACCTAAAAACACGAAGTCGAAATTGTTAGATCGAGGTTAAAGTTTAATTGTGAGTTCGAAATTGAGAGAGGTTCAGCTTGAGTGAAGTTGTGGTTGAAGTCCCATCATGAGGTCGAGCTTGAGTGGGGTCAAGACTGAAGTCCCATCATGAGTGAGGTTGGGGATTAGTAAGATTGAAGTCAAGTAAAGTTGAGGTTGACTGAGGTTGGGCTATCTAGTTCTATTGTGAAGTTGAGGTCGATTAAGGTTGATGATAAGTGAGGTGAAGTTCAAGTGAGGTTGAGTGAGGTCGAGGTCGAATGAGACGGAGGTCAAAGTCCCATCGCAGGATCGTGGTTAAATCTCCCTCGCAAAGTTGAGGTTGAGTAAGGACGAAATTGAAGTATGATGTTGAGAATGGGTTGAAATTTGAGAGTAATGGATGAGGGCAAATTGTAGAGGTGAGAGTGAGCGGACTGGAGCGTTAGAACTAGCGTAGACATGAGGCTGAAGACGGGGGTGAAGTTCAAATGTGAACAGCCGAGGGTGAGGACCAAGTAAGAGAGTAAGGACCAGTTTGAGATAGATTTGAACAAAGCGAACACCTGTGATATATAGTACTACAAAGTGGTATAGCGCTATTATACAATATCATACTGAAACCAGTAGCAGTATTAAGAGTAACAATGCTAGTAATAATTATAATGCCATTGGAAATACTCAAACTAAAATATTTTATATTACTAGTAAAAATTCCGCTGTATTATTTTTATTATAATAATGAAGGTCATTAAGGTAAGTGGAACTAGTAGCAAAAAACCTACAAAACGTAAGAAAACAGAAACTGAATATTCTTACTTGGTAAACGAAAGCTCACATCGAATATTCCAATTTCAAATGCCTATATTCGAAGTATTCGAATATCATTTCTCGAAAATTTCAACAGTGGTAGCACGATGATAATGACTCGTTATATATGTTTATGTTCAGACCAACTTCAATTTTTTTTTTTGCGGTCCTTATGCGGTTCTGGCTCAGGCCGTATGGAAAATGACGGGAGAATTGGTGAAATGAAGAAAGTAGGAGGAACGGGAGAAACCCAAAGAAAACCACGCACATGGTCTTTGTCCACCATAAAGCCCAAACGGCATGAGCAGTGATCGAACCGAGCCATCGCGGGCCCCGGGTCAACTTGTAAATTTAACTGAACCTCTTTTGGTCCGGCTCACTATAGTGCCATTTGCTCCGATGGCAACATTAGTGCTCAATCCATTAACAAATTCTAACACATTTTTATATCCGGCACAACATGACGAGAATTCGGCCCACACAAAAAATGTAATAACTCAATAACGGATTGAGCAGTAACGTTGTAAGTCGAAAACGAATGCAGCATTAACGAGTCTTTATTAGGATCACCTTAAGAGTTGAGCACAAAATGTCCGAACAGACATAACATCAAGTTGGCCCGGAAAATATGATGTTTAATAACTCATTAACGGATTGAGCACTAACGCTGTAATTCGAGCACTAAATGGTACTGATACTTGACTCTATTGAGATCCTCGTAAATGGCGAACACTAAAAGTTCGGGCTAACCTACGTCAAATTGTCCAGGACATAAGAATGTATATTAACTGTCTAACAGATTGAGTACTATCGTTGTAATTCGAGCACTAACGATTGACACTATTGAATTTGTCCGGGCTAATTGTGTCCGAGCCAACTTGACACATGTCACCGTACATCCTAACCTTAGAAATTGGAGTCCAAGGAACAAATCCAGTTTAGGTTAGACAGGGCCGAACAAATATTGTTCGGAAATACATAACGAAGTTCAAGGAATGCACTACCTTAACGCTGAAAGTTTTTTCCCCGTAAAATTCGTTTTCTTCGTGATTTCCGAAAGCTCCAAACCTTTATCAAGGGTAACGATAGACACCGACTCGCATACATACCAAAGAAATAAACGAAAATAGGTGTGATTATAAGCAGGGACACGATCTTCAAAATACGAAGCAAGAGGTTCTCTTGCAACAATAACGTTATTTCCCAACATGTAAGACCTTTCTTTCAAGAAATAGCTTCTATACACTTCAAATTGTATGTGCTTATACATGTATAACGAACGTATCATTCTACTCGTTGCATTTGGTCAACAGTAGAACAAATCTATTCTCTTAGATACAAGAATTATCTGGCTGAAGTACCTACATATTTCTACATTTTTAAAAATTTCCATGACATTTACGGCACAAGGAAAATGTTTCCAAATAGTGAACGAAGCTTTGCATATTCAAAATAAATTGTAAGGAATTAACATTTAACATCTTAGTAAAATTCTATTGCCAAGAAAGGAAAGTAATATATAGGCAAAGCAAGTCTTTTAATAGATTCCATCTTATACAAGAGTCTAATGCTGCTTGCAGATTATAATTTGAACGAATAAGAAGGTGGTGCATTCAGGGTTCATCAAAGCTAAGACAGCATACCTTCCTTTAAGATCTTCTTGTTCAACTAAAATCATTACAAAAGAATGTCATAATATGCAGATTCAAAGAATGACTTTCGTAGATACAATAATTTTGTATTGGATATTATTCTTACTTTTAATCAAGAAGCCTCTAGGTAAAGAATTCTTTAATAGTTTCATCTTTCTTCCAGTGGTGCTATCTAGTGTCGATCGCGATATCTAACAGCGTTTCATAGCTCAGAGAAATGTTAAATATCGGAAACTAAATATAAATAAATTGTTTCAGATGAACCGTTGTATTAAATCTGTTAAGTAAATTAATTGTGTCAAAATTGTTCCGTACTGCAGAAATAACAGCCATGGGAAGCATAATAACCTGTAGATGAAAAAAAAAAAAAAAAAAATCAGGATGCGAAACGCGGTAAATTTCTCATGCGGAACGTAGCCATATTCATTGTAACGAAGTTCACGAACTCAGAGCCAGCTCGTTTCGTGCGCGAGCGAAATTAACTGAGAGTGAGTTTCCGAACGGCTAACTAAATGAACGAACTTCACGAAAGTGGTTTCCGAACGCTTCGTGAGAGAACGAGATTAACGCGTTTAACGGAGTTTGCGAACAAGCTCATCAAGTTAACTTACTAAATAAACGAATCTAGTGTAACGAATGAGAAACACGATACTGAAGATAAAAAAAAACCAAAAAAAACATGAAATTTTATTCAAAAGAGAATGAAAAGAATCTTGTATGTACTAATTTGTAATACAACCATTTAACTTATAAACACTAGCCTATCTACAATGCAGAGAGACCACGCTTTATTTCAGGGGCCGTACAAGGCGACATATAAATACATTAAAGTATGAGTTAATGACAAATCCAGCAAACTTGACAAGATAAGTCGCGTAAAAGTTCAATTTTGAAACTTCCTTGGAGCTGGTAAAAGTTAATTTTTATGCCTGGATTGGAATATCCATACAGTATGGAAGAAAAAAATGTCAGTTCTAGAAATCTGGCAACACTGTTCCGCACAGTTGGTGGTGTGGTTTCTACACAAGAAAAGAATTTGCTTAAATTGCATGTAGGAAATACTGAGAATGACCCTAGGAAAAGGACCATAAAATGTTCCTTGCAGCGGAGGGGTGGGGGTGGGGGCGGAGGTCAAAATTCTAGTTACGCTACTGTACATGAGTTCACTAAATCTGTTCTAAAAATGCACTTTGGTTTGTTCAAAGTAATATCATTTACAGTTGATGAGTTCCGATGGGGATATCCGAAATACCTTTTATGGCTAGTTTAATATCGAGATGTTTTTCTTGCCAGAATTGATTGCTATGTATCATCAATATAGCTCAATTTTGATCAACTTGGATATGGGAAACTATAATAAGAACTTCAGAGTCAAGTTTTATTTGCAGTGGTGGAAAGCTAATTGTAAAACTAAAGAAGAATTGCAGAAAACAAGAAAATGAATGCAGGAACTAGTTAAAGATCTTGCTATGATTTTCAAGCATAATGTTGTGTAGCTTGCATATGCCTAAAGATCCCTCATATCAATAAGTTGTGCAAGCTAGTGGTGACTCCGTAATGGTGTGAGTTACGTTTAGAAGAACCACCAATGAAAGTTGACGGGGAAGATGTACTCAAATCTCGCTACGGATTATTTGAACCTCCAGCCATTATGTCTCACAGTTTCGAAGTTTTGTATCAGCAGGACAACGTAACTCCGCACATGTCTTCTCTGACTTTGGTTCCCACGGTTGCCAGATCTGAATCCCTTTGACCACTTACAGACCATTGAGCAGATCTTACTTACTCAAGTGCCTCAGACACAAGTGCGTTACGGACCGTTACGAACACATTAACGAGTCTAAAATGCGTATACTCAAGTAAATACACGAACACTTCATCGAATCAATACCACATCGAGTCACCACCGTAATTCGGGTGAAAAGGACGGAATCATTTATGTAATTATCTAAAAAAAATGTTAACATCTCAGTTAATGAAAATAGGATGATTTATGAATAGTGCAACCACGATTTATCTCCGCTCAGCAAACCAACTGTTTAAACTCAGTAATAGATCGGAATTTTGACAATAAATGGCAGCCAAGAAATGAAATTCTTACATTCATTTATAATACAAATTGTAAAATAGTAACTGAATTCTTGCCACGAGGTGGCAGGAAAGTCTAAAACTAAATCTTTTCTTTGAATGAATTTTTGTCAATATTTTGTAATTGACAAATCCTCCTTCTAAATAGTTTTTACAATTTGTAGTAGAAGATCTTTTCTCCAGATCATTCTTGAATGACGTAATCAAATAATTATTGGTTCAAAGCAAATTGTATCCAGAAACATATCCAACTATCTCAGGCAAATACACCTCCTCTTCCGCTAGTTAATATAAACTTTCGTTTGGTATGAAATCTACGATGTGTATAGTATTTATGATTTCAGGGTAAAAAAAGGAAAGAAACAGATGGATAAAACTTCGTAATAGCATCTAAAAAATGGTTCTCCAAATAAAACAATAACTGCTAGACCTGAATGAAGAAATACTTAACTTATTCTAAAGGTTCTGACGCAATCAGTAAGATAATCATGGAGGTACTCTGTGTAAACATACGACATTTATCTGTCTAATGCATATACGGCACAATGAGGTTTAAATCCGGAGAGCGCGGGATCTAGGGAGTACCAGAAGTCTGCAGAGTTTAAATTGAACTAATTATGTTCCACCCATGTAATATCTAGCATTCTTACTTCGCCAACTGAAATGACTGTTTGCTCACCAAAAATAAATCCACTGATCCAAACTTTCTTCCTGGCAATTTTATATGTAAATATAGAAACATACTCTCGAACTCTCCTTTACTGTCATGTAGTTTCAGTCTTTCAAAAAGGGTACTACAGAGCCATATCTATCTTGTCTCTGTTCTCTTTAGCAATGGAATGTGTAGTTTACGACACGCATCTCTCGCCTTACATTCTTAGCGAACAACATGATTTCGTGAAACATCGATCCACGACGCCGCCTATGCCGATTTCAGGAAGATTTGATTGGCCTAAATGAGCTGGTGACCTTCTAAGGTCAGGACCTCTACTTTTTGATAAAGAGGACTCCGAAATACTCGCTTCAATAGACCATGGTGAGAATTGAACCCGTGTCCACGTTCACAGAAAGCGAGTATGTTAATCTCTCAGTCATACCGACGTCGACTTCAGTAAGGCTTTTGACTGTTAATTTTCATCTTTTACAGGTGAGGCTAAAGGTATTTGGTATTATTGTTCTATTTTGATTGGATTAAATATTTCCTTCAAGATCGTAAATTTAAAGCGACATTACTGACATTATCTTTGGTGTTCCTCAAGGATCTTTATTAGGACAGTTATTCTTCCTATTGTATGTGAACGATACCTCCAACATTGACGGTTTTGCAAATTGTTTCGTGTACGCAGATGATTGAAGATTTAATGACGAAGACGACCTTCTAAAATTCCAGAATGATACTGAAGCTTCCTTTGACATTGGAACTTATACTCTAAATGATGTATCCCTTCAAAGAGTAAATGTTGTTTCTGACTTGGGTATAGTATTTGACTATAAATTTACGTTTACAGAGCACATACTTTTACTATGTTCTTCTGCTAATCGAGTTCTAGGGTTTATTCTGCCTGAGCCTTAGATGTCTAAAGGCCATAAATAATATTCAATTCTAGAGCTTATAGAAAGACAGTATTTCCAGTTTTGCCACATATAGTCATTCTGTGCTTATTTTATTCATTGGTCAAGGCTAAAATAACTAGAATACTACAGTGTAGTTTGAAATCCTCGTTGCCTAGTACCATGTTACAAAGAACCCAAACATCCTTTCTAAAGTGGTTTGTGTAATTTATTTTGGATACTACGTAATTCAAACTTCTATAATGAATATTGCACACTATTAGGGATGAGAACTCTCTAGCAGAAGGGCGCTTGTCTAGGTGTTACTCAAAAAGTTATCTGATGGCAATAGCAACTCCCCTCAATTATAGTTCTCATGCTTCTGTGAGAAGGCTAAGAAATTATGCAGATTTTCGCTTAAAGTTATGTTTCTACAGAGTCCAGTAAACACTTACCAATTACTAAATCATAGCAAAGTGTATTTCCTCTGATTAGTTTATCTAAATCTCTGTTGTTTTTTTTAAACCATTCATTAAAGGATTGTGCATATCTTTAGTTTCTATGTTCATTACACTTATGTTTATCAGTTATATTTTTGTTCATGCATATTTGTCTATTATTGTTAACTTATTATTATTATTATTATTATTATTATTATTATTATTATTGTAGAATTTCTTTCAAACTGATCAGCTTATGATGTCACTTGTAAGTGGGATGTAGTCCTGTTAGTTGATTTAATGAATGAATCCAAACTTGTCACATAACGAGCTTACGACATAGCTTCCTGCTTCGCGCATATATTATATTGAACTAAGTACTTCAGAGTTTAATTTAACTACAACTGTAGGTCCCTTCTTTAGAAGCTCACAAACTCGTTGAAGACGTTAATCAAAACTCAATTGATACCTAATTACGAGGAAAATAAACATTCGTTATTTTGTAAAACATGGCTACTAAGATAAGCCACGCCATCACCAGGAACTGACGAATTAAAATTTTTGCCACCAGGTGGCTCAACAAGTATTGCCTGCATTCTGCGTGATAGTCGTAACACGACAACTCTTGGCTGTGCAAGTTGTAATGTATCACGACAATATCAATGTCTCAATATTACCTTATGTTGTTTCTTCCGAACATGTAGCGGAAACCAAACGGGTACCGCTATATGTACAAGTGATAAATATAGCTGTATATATTACGGATACTCTTCCTGATCATGGATTTAAAACCGACTTAATCAGATGTGTTGATTTAAAACTTTATAACTTAAAAAGAAGCAGTAAAAGAACGTCAAATTTTGGGTTTCTAACTACCTCGTGCGATACAATCCAATTTTAAAAGAGAAAGAACTGGAAAATTGTGAGGTAAACTTCGTGTGATCCTTACACGTATCGATTGTCATTGAGCTGAGCGAGCGAATCACTTTAAGACCATAACATATGTCACCTTTGCAACGAAAAATATCTCCGAAGTGAAGATAGAGACAGATGTTAGTTTTGGCATAGAGTGATCACATATAATAAGTAGATACTTTTTGCTTGTAGAAATAGAAATAGGAAATCTCATGTTGTATATACACTGAAAAATGAAATGTATTAGATATCAGAGATCAGAAATATTCTACACAGTTCTCTCTTCGTTTTTCAGCTGTAAACATGCAGAAGTTACCGAGCCGACGTAGCTCAGTGGTAAAGCGTTGGCGTAGCATTCGGGAAGTCGTGGGTTCTGCGATCCCTGCAACCGACCATCCTGACTGAGTTTTTTTCCAGGGGGTTTCCTCAGTCACACCAGGCAAATGCCAGGATGGCACCTTCAACATAGACCCTGGCCAACACATTCCCGAATTCTTTCCCCTCCTCTAACTCGACCAGAGCCTTAGATGCCTAAAGGTCATAAACATAATTCAAATATGCAGAAGTTCAAAGTCACTTCACAGAAAGTTAAAAGACAAATCAATTTTCTGTTATGGTGCTGTACTTCACAAGGTACACCCGCGAAAGATTTTGGTGTAATATTGAAAAAATGCAAAGTTCTACTGGACTCAGTGTGTATTGTAGTAATTATAGGCAGCATATGGCGGTAATTTGCATATTTATGAGTCTTCATAAATCCAGAATTCCACCGTAACGGGTGCTGCACTCGGATACATTCGAGTATAAATAAAGATCACTACTGAAAAAAAAAATAATGTGAATTAAGACACCACTCTTACAAAGGAATTATCTAGATTTCGTTTTTCTTTTAATTATATTTCCAGAGTCGTAATGCTATCATCAATCTTCACGTACTTATCCATCAGCTCATTCAACAACGCTTTTGGTGGTGGTGGTGGTGGGGGGGGGGAAGCTGCATTCCCCGTTAACTGCGATTGTTTTGATGCTTCTGACAATGTTCTCTGGAAAACCTAAGATTCCAGTAGCTCAATAACTAACTGTACAATCCAGTGCGTTTACTGTCGTGTTTATTCGTCGACTTCATAACCCAAGGGATACAGATAATCTTTTATAAATAACCCAAAATATGTCAAACAAAATTGTCATATTTTATATATGGACACTTTGGGGCCATTTTTTTCCCTGTACAAATAGTAATGGTTTTGTGTCATAATTTCGAATTTATATAAAATATTACCTCGAAGTTTTTTTTATTTAATTATTAATTAATGTCACTTGTACAACGTACCCTTGACTTCTCATTTACGCTTACAAGATTGGTTCATCAACACTCATAAACATGTAATTACATACGCTATGGGCAGCTCAAAGCAATACCAAGGATTAGAGAGTATATACTCCCTAGTCCTTGGTAATACCATAAACACGGTGTGCAGCAGGACAGTCCACCTTATTTAATATTTTACCAATATCCGTCACTTCGCGAATGGACCTTTAATGAGTAACTTTCGTTACACATCCTTTTTTGATGTAGCAAAGAAAATAAAAAGTAAAAACTCTACTAGGAAGAAAACTCACATCTAGATAAGCTTTTTGTAACAGGGTTGTGATAATTCAGATTATATCTCTATCAATGATGCTTATTTCTGTTTGAATGTGTCCGAACGCAACACCCGTTACGATGGGATCCCGGTTTTATAAAGACTCATAAATTGCCGCTACGGGCCGCTATAATTAGTACAATACACACTGAGTAGCAGAACTTTGCATTTGTTTTTTGTTTTTTCAAAATTACACCAATATCTGTCAGGTACTTCACGAATGTACCTTGTAAAACGAACAAAATTATTGTTCAAAGTCGTTTAGTTCAATACGCTCACCGCTTTGAAAGTTTTTCTAATTAGTGTCTTTAGATCCCACATACCAAAATCAGCTTGCATCAAGCCAACAAGCTGAAAAACTAGCTTGTCGTGTCAAGCAAAAAGGATAATCAAACTTGAATCATACTTGATTTTTCAAAGGCACGAAGCGATTTGTCTAGACAAGAGATAATCAAGTTTGAAATTGGTTTGTTAAATTCAAGCATATTTTAGCTACCAAAATCAAGGTTGTATCAAGCTTGAAATATATTTGTCATGCCACGTCAAGCGTAACAAAGGGAATTTCAACCTTGAATCAAGAAACAGTGCTATGTGGGATGTCTTGACGCAAAGGCAAGTAATTTTCAAAAGACGTCAAAATAGAACACATATACAATAAGATAAAATTAATTGTATGGGCAGTAACAGCACTATGGGTCACCACCGCCCCGACACAGATAAGAGTATAAAATATTTATTTATTGTCTTATTTTGCATGGCCGAGTTAAGGTCAGAAAGGCCTTCTCTTCGATCCAAACCTGTACATCATCTACATATATGATCAAATTTTAAATAGAATAATCATTGTTTTCTGATTAATGTAATGGAAATAAAATGTATTTAGATAGATAGCATCTAACATCACGTGCTTACTCATATTTTTAAAACAAAATTCACACTTTCATGGCCCGATGTTAGATACACCATTTATTATTCAATTCATCTATTAAATGCATATTTTAACGCACAACACAACGTTTCGACTATTAGGCATATGTAGTCATTATCAAGTCTGATTAATGATTATTATTTAAAAGATAATGGGAATAATTAAGAAAACAGAATAAAAACTAACTTTATACGATCAAGGACAACTTATTAAAATGAAAAACATTACAATTAAAGTGCTAGTTTATTTTATTTGTTCAAGCCGACTGAGTGTTAACAGAAATAGTAGCTCAATGATTATTGTTTTACAATCATGAAAACTATTCTTAAGAATACTAATATACGTACAAGAAAGATGATAATAGTTAAAGACTGTGACATTCAGACGAATCACAAGAGAGTAATGGATGAAAAAGTAATAGATTATAATATTCTTGTCGGTTGCGCCATCTGTGTCTGTCTTGTTAAAACTATTGCAGTTGAACTGAAATAAAGAGGCTCACGATCGGAATATGAAGCGAGGCCGTGGTACTATTACGTGCGACCAATCCATTTCGTAGCGTTGTTACGTAACACACGTGCACTGTAAATACAATTTCCAAATGACCCGTTTGCAAGTTCATACCGTGGATCAGTGATTCTTTTGGACTACAAGATCGTGGGTTTCGAATCCCGCCTCAAACATGAACATGAAACACAGGGTTTCTCGGCGATCCAATTGTAACTCCATCCAAAAATAACGCAGAATTATTCTTGAGCGGTATTAATATGAAAAGGAAAAAGAGTATATAGATATAAACAAACATCTCTACAGAAGACGAAGATAAACAAACACCCGACTTAAAAAGGCACTATAAGTAAAAATATAAAAACTTCTTTTTTTTGGGGGGGGGGGTATGAGGTCGGCGTCAAATTAATTGTTATGACAGGCAATTAAAAAATCACTCACATACATTGCGTAGCACGTTACAAGTAATTGTTTTAGTTATAAATTTGGTTCCAAACTCCTGCAAAAAAATCGACATTCAGAAAAAAATAGTAGTTTCTTTTACTTTTCAGTATGATTTTATGTTCGTTTAACTTGTCTTTTTTTAAAGTTTTTTTTTTCTTTTAACGAAGGATTACGAAGTTCTCAGACAACGAGGAATACTCATTTGGAAGTCACCGATGAAATTACATGCGTTGAACGATTCATTTGTCGTACTAGTATCATAGTGCTTTTGGACCTTACAAAAGCTTTTGACTTAGTTGAACATAATGTTGTTCTACAGCGATGCTGAATATTGCTGTTTCGTTCAAAATCAATAAAGTCAGTTTCTTTCACAGTCCAAAATAGCTGTATTCGTTTGCCTTCTTATATCCTCCCTGTGTTAAAAGAGAATAAAATTTTGACAATATATCGAAAAAGGTTCTTTTGATTTTACTGCACGATTAACGGCGCCTCACAGTAAAGACATGATACGGATTTTTTCCTTCCCCCTCCCCCCACATCTTTTTTTATTAGCAACTCTGCAAACTACTTGGATATGCGAATTTCGACTTTGAATATTTCCGCCTTTGCACTGCAACTGTCGTGGACATGCAGTTACTCAGTCTAATGTACAGATGCTTATCAGAATAATGGAAACACCTGAACGAAAGTGCAACTTACCAGATTAATATGGTGTCGGGCCACCTTTCGCCTTCAGAACAGCCTTGATGCGACGTGGGATGGAGGCATAGAGGTCGTGAATGGTAGCAAGTGGAATATTACACCATTCCTCGTGCAGGGCAGCGGCCAGTTCTGTGAGAGAGGATGGAGTTGGAAATCGTCGCCGGAGTCGTGTTTCCAAGATGGACCACAGATGTTCAATTATATTGAGATCTGGGGATTGGGCGGGCCAGGGGAGCTGTTGAACTTCATCCCGATGTTCCTCAAACCACGCTGCAACAACTCCAGCTGTGTGAATGGGTGCATTATCATCCTGGAATATGGCGTCATTGTCCGGGAACAACATCCGGACCATAGGATGCAAGTGGTCTCCTAAAATTGCGACATAATCGTTGGCAGTGATGCGTCCGCGAAGTGTGACCACAGGACCCAATGAAAACCATGATATTGCGGCCCACAGCATCACAGTGCCGCCGCCATGTTTCACAGTTGGGCGGAGACACTGCAGATCATACGCTTCTTTGGGCGTTTTCCACACATAAACACGGCCCGTGGTTTGGAATAGGGTGAATGGTGACTCATCCGACCATACCACACGTTTCCAGTCGTCAACGGTCCAAGTTGCATGGTCGCGGCACCATTTGCGGCGTGCTAAAGCGTTCTGGTCCCTGATGAGAGGTTTGGCCCGTGCAACACGACCCCGTAAGTTCATGTCATGTAATTCGCGGCGGACTGTGATTGTCGAAACAGATTGGGGGAAGTGCTGATTGAGTGGGCTCTGTCACTGATGCTTTTCTTCCGCCCACTGTTCCGCTTCCCCGATGTGGTTTTCCCGTGTGTTGTGTAGGCCGTCATCACCTTCGACACTGTCCCTGGCGACACACCTAACACACTAGCCACTGCCGTCACACTCACTCCACATAACCGCGCACCAACAATTTGCCCTCTTTGAAACTCTGAGAGGTCTCCCATTTTACACTACCTCCGTCTGCTGCAGCCACTGCACACTCCTGTTCCACGACGTCTGACGTAGTATGGAGACCGACCTAACACACCACCACCAGCAGTCCGGCGCTGCGGTCGCCACGACACCACTGCCAACCCATACATCTGACGTGTTGCCAACTACAGGTGTTTCCATTATTCTGATAAGCATCTGTAATTGTTCAATTGTAAAGGTCGTGTTATTGACCCTCGTCAGATAAATGGAACTAAAAATAAGATGAGAATGTTTGTCACAAAATTATCTAATTTCTAAATCTTCAGTTAGTAGGCCTACAAGACGATCACTTTCTTGATTCAAATATTCTCCAATCGCTTTCACCGTTAATATTCTATCACTCTAGTCATTATGGGGCACCGCAAGTTAATTTCGTGGGCCATGTTCCATAATTCCATTTTTTGTGACGCGACCTTTCAATAGAAACAGCAGTTCCACATTTAGTAACTGCAGAAACAGGTCAGTGGTGGTGGAAATGAGGAAAGGTTCAAGGTCGAATATGGCATAAACTGAAAGATGGTACTACGAAAGGGAAAAGTATCTCATAGTTTTGTTGTCAGACCTCGCATAACGTAGGAATACCTGTTCTATACATAGGAAAAAAGAACTTATTCTAGATCCACTCTTCATAAGTGTGTCACGCTAATAGGTTTGTATTTTATGATCCAAGGTACGAAATACATTTTCCAGCAAAGTCTGATATTTCTTACCTAATACAACTACATGTGCAAACACTTTTATGATTTGAAAATCCTCTTAAGTGCATATTTACATCATCAGCAAAGAATATGCTCTTTTATGACATGTAAAATTTGGAGTATATTTTATAGTGTTGAATTAAGATATGCTCTTCTGTGTACTCTTTTCATGTGTGATCCTTTCTGTCTTTTTAAGGTGTTAACAGGAAATGAATATAGAAATGTCCGTCGACAATATTATCAACTCAGAAACTACCAAGTGGTTGAGATGTCGTTCGAAAGGTCTCAGCGAGACGAACTCAAACCCACATAAATCACACATTATAGGAACGGTGCCAGAGTTAGAGGGACAATTTTCAACTTAGAATATAGTTAGACTACGAAGGTGTCGTTGGAAAGGTCTCGTCGAGACAAGTTTAAATCCGTAACATTCGTCCAGATCGAAGAGGGTGGGTTCGGAGTTCCGGAGGGAGGCAATTTTTAACTCAGGAAATAGTAGGTGTAGGAAAGTGGTTGAGGTGTCGTGGGGAAAGGTTTCGCTGAGATGAGTGAAACCTGTGTAGATCATACACATTGCTGGGGTGGCTCCGGAGATGCGGCCGGTAGTTTCAAAATTACGAACTGCTAGGCCTATGAAGGTGGTCGAGGTGACGTTGGAAAGGTCTGGTCGCAAAGTTTTTCTACGGAACATCTTACCTGCTGAAATAAAAAAGAAAATAGAAATTAAATTAAATTAAAAAATTATTTACAGCTTTTGTTCACAAAATTAACACAATTTTCGTAAAGAAGTGTACAAACGATTTGTCGGTCGGGTGCTCCAGCATGAGGCACAAATAAATATAATGTGTATACAATGTAAACAGGGTATTTGAGAGAGGGAGAGATTTTGATGTGTGGCTTTTAGACATCTAAGGCTCAGGCCGGGATAAAGGAAGCATTCGGGAAGGTGTCGACCAAGACCTGTGCCATCCCGGCATTTGCCTGGTGTGGCTAAACAGAGTATTTAAAAGACGATTGTCGTAAATTGAAGGTGAGTTTTTGAGACTGAAATAATTTTTAAAAAAAGTTAACATTGTGTAGATTTGGAGACTTTGTTCAAACCTATGTCTTGGGTAGAAGTTTGATTATGGTTTGCAGGGGTTCCGTCAGGATCTTCAATTTGGGAGGGGGTGGGGTGTAAAGTCAAAATTGGGAGATTGTAAATTAAATTTTGCTCGATTTCTACCGATTTTTGACCGTAGAAGTTTTAAAGTTGGGGTGTTGCTCTGGAGGATTTGCGGGTGACACCCCCACGGGGGAGGGGTTTGTGGGAATCACTGATAGTTTGCTAAGTCGAAACATCTTACATCATTGTATGTTCAGATATTACTTCATTTATGACGACAGCTAAAGTCCATAGAGGCCATTTTTAAATTTACTTTCAGAAATTAACAGTGCTTATGTTAATCAGTGTTTCTCTTTAGGATCTGTCGCCTTGGGCGCAAGTGAAATTCAAATTAAATTATTCTTTGAAATCAAAAGTATTCGTGGTTGTTCTCCTCGTCTTTTTGAAAAGTTAAATTGTTGTCCTCTAGTATAAAATAACCTGGTAACCAGGGACGTAGGCAGAGGGAATTCCTGGGGTCCAGACGCCCAAAATTCAGATTGGCAAAATTATAGCTATTTTACGTAAATTTCACACCTAGACAGACCTCGGATCCCGCCCCCGAAATCAACTTCTGCGTACGTGCCTCCAGTGGCAACACTAGTTTATAGTAATTTATGATTATCACCTCAGAATCAAACTCTTAACGTTCAATCTACTGATATTTTCGGTAGATACTTTAGTCTTGAAACCAACTCTATAAGATTCGACTTCTAAAACAAGACGCTGATTTTAATTAGCAGAAAAATATTGCAAAATATGATTCAAACTGAAATTTAGTTTTACCTCACGGTTCGTCTTCTTTTATTTCCATTATTTTAAAAACGTGCAAAGAGTTTATTGGTTCGGGGAGCAAGACAATATTTATCTTCAACTACCGGCCATTCTGATTAAGGTTTTCCAAGATTTTCCCTCGATTTCACTAGGCGAATGCTGGTGGAGTGTCTTAACTAGAAGCCTGACCTCTACCTCGCCATCCGTTTCCTCAGAAGAGTTCTTACTGAGGGGTTATCACTCCTTCAACTTGTGGCGAATTTAGACCGTAGCTGCGATTAATGCCCATTAATGAAATTTCAATATAAAACACAAAAATGTTCCAGTTGAAATTCGAACCAAGATCACATGACTTACAAATGAAGCATACAACATGTAACAACCAGACTATACCAACTGACATGAAAGGAAATATTACAGATTCTTTTCTGAATCTGACATTGTGCGTTAGACTACGAAATGGCACGGTTGGGATTCGATTACCCACTAAAACCTATTGAGATTGCGTTCTCATGCTCGGGACTCTGAGTTCGAATCAACTACGTCATAATTTCATTGTGCAGAGATCAAGTTGATATACTTCACTATCTTCGTACTATCTGGTTAGCACGGGGTTAACTTTACACCTCAGTGTAGAGAGCTGCCTATAGCCATGCTTTGATATTGCGGGTTCGTTTATCTTTCACCAAATATTGATAGTTGATTTTCTTGGGAATACTAAATTTTAATTTGCATGTTATGGGTTTAACCAGTACCTATAACTTATGCCCATTACGACAAGCTTAGGTGAGTGTTCTTCAGGGAAAAGGAGTCGAGAAGATAGCGGCCAGAGCTATAGTCTAAGTACCACCCCAGCATTCACCTCTGGGAAATCTACTAAGGATGGTCGGCAGCAGGAGTCAAACCTAGTGCTTTCCAATACCGTTTCGAAATGCGCCACCGTAGCCACTAGACCATGAGGGTGGAGTGGAGTCTTAAAAGTTGAGGGGTGGGGGGTGGGGCTTGAGTTTGAAAAGAAGCAATTCGGAGGCTTGTGCACCGGGATCCCTGTATACGGTACCCTTGCAAAAGTAGTAAAATCATAGTTGTGCGTGTGGTGTGGTGGTGATGTGCGTTTGTGTGTGTGCTGTGTTCCTGTGTTTAAGATTTTTTTTCATGTTTCCCGTGGAGAGCGTCTGGATATCTGGGAAGAACTCCGAGCGTCTGGACCACAGGATGGAAACGAGACAGCGTTAAGGGATGAGGGTGTCTAAAACTGGAAAGAACGTTAAGAAAGGGGGGAGAAGGCTGTTGGAAAAAAGGAGCGAGAGAAGAAAAACATTTTAGTGCTGGGATGCAGGAAGCTGGACTAAGACTGTTGCCAATAGTCTGGAAAGAGAAGGGGGGGTGGATGTGTGGGGAAGGGGGTCGAAGCAACAGACGGGGTGGCTAAATGTGACATAGTACGTCTACAAGACTTGACATTGCAACCCATACGAGACAAACACATGTTCTCTCGAAATGAAGATGACCCTTAGGATACTCAACGTGATGAGATCTATATGGAAATAAAAGTTGTTTTGAAAATTTGTTTATACAGAGTGTGGCACAATAACGGAGACAAACATTATGACCAACATTTTTATTAATACGACAGAACTGAAAATAGCAACAATATATATAATGTTAACTTCATGTCAGAGTAATAACATACCCAGCTGGTTCTGAAGTGGACTCCCTCAGCGGCGATGCAGAGCCTCAGACGTATCTTGAAATGTAACTCCTCCAGCGTGATTCGATCCCACTCTCGGCACAGTAATTGCTTCAGCGGCTGCAACATTTTGTGGGACTTAGCACAGTCTTCCAATGTAGATCACACGCTGTAATGCATCGGGTTGAGATCTGGGTGTAACGTGGCCATTCTTGAGATTCGATGAAATCCCGAAAAAGGGTCTTCCACCACTTCTAAGTTGTTTACTCTTTGTAGGCAGGCTTTGAGTCTTGATGAAAGGTTCACTTCTCGTCGTCCAAGTACTTCTGGGCCCACGGAAGTACCATGGCCTCTAAAAACTCACGGCGGTACACATCTTGTTGATTTTGACTATATGATCCACAAAAACCAGGGGGTCTTGTTGCCGCTGGCCCAAATTTCGCCCCATACCATGATGGACTGGGGATATTAACGGTGTTCGATGACGGACGATGGCCCAGGAGTGTCTGTGGACCAGATCCTGACGTTGGTGATCATGTGCTTGCTCCACAGTGCACAACTTTTCATTCGAGAAGAGATTCCCTTCCCAGCTAGAATCCGACGCTGCAGTTGGCGACATCTTTGGAGCCGTATTCTCTTGTTCTCATCTATGAAGCGCTGCACTTTCTGAATCTTGTATGGCTTGAGCTTCAGCATCATCTTGTCATTCTTCGCACCAATCGGTCGCTGATACCGGTCTCAGGCCGATTTTCCTGATGGAGGCCCTCGGATTTCGATTAACCCGCTTTTTGATGATCTTGCCGTACCTGGAAATGTTGACGTTTTCTTCCGCTTCTGGGATGGTCAACTCCATGGCCAAGCATCTTGAATCGTGTAATTGGTCGGGATACCGTCTGTGAAAGAGCGCCGAGCAAACGAGCAATGTTACATTGACGATTTTCGATGCTATTCCAAAATAGGGTGATTTTGTTTGCCATTCAACAAAACAGAAAAAAAAATATATAAGAATACGGGAAACATAATACTAGCACACAACAGAACAGCGAATCAAACAAAACCAAAATTAATTCCGAGCATTACAGTATATTCTTGTAACTAATAATTAAAATCTGTCCCTCTTATTTTGCTGCACCCTGTAGTAAATGACATTAGAAATAAAGCCATCATAAAATGTGATAAAGTAAGACATCATAAAATAAAGTGTCCAGCCGTTGTGGTCCAGTGGTTAGGATCAATTACTTCCGATAAGCACTGGGGGGAAGGTGCGGTTCTAGTCCCTCTCACAACGACCATCCTGAGGTTTTCCTTAGTCCCATCAGGCGAATTCCGGTACGTTCAACTTGTGAAGAGTTTACATGCCACTTCAAACACCTTCTTGCTGAGCGGCACAAAATGCTATGTATAAAAAGGGGTCTAAGGAACCAACACATGTTCACACGAAGTTGAAGTGGTTCTGCTCACAGGAGTAATTTGGACTGGTGTTTTCTTTTATGTTTTCTCAGTTATACCAAGAGAATGCCTGGTGATAACTTACGTAAGACCTAAGCTGCTATTAACCCCCTTCCTCCTCCCTCAAGGGTAAGGATTAGATGTAGGCCTATCCTTTCTTGCTCTAAGTACCTAGCAATGATAAGACTCGATTCTAATTTTGTTGAGCGACTACTAGCACAAAGTATATATAATTCTTTAGAAGACGTTATGTCTCTTACAAGTGGATCAGAAAGCATTTAACAGTGGCCTTCTGAGCTAAGGTACTAGAACTACCATACCCTTACTGTGGATTCGCATATCAACAAACTCCGACTAGGCACCCAAAGTTTTAAATAACCTAAATTTAATCATCCACGACCAATCACATATCAGGTTTCAATCCGTTTGCAGATTATTTTGTAATCTACGGAATTTAGGATATACTGAAGCGGGAGGGGCCAACAGAAGTCCGTTGAGGTTGTGATTTCTAAGTAAAGGACATGTTGTCTCTTGTGTCTTACTCTAGCAATACATTTGTTATAGACAGGGATGGTATGGTAACATTGATCTTGTGTACGCGCGGTTTTATGACTACAGAATGAGGTTTTGAGATTTTTTCGTGAACATCTTCCATCATCATGAAGAACGGTAGTTCTTCGAGTGACGCTGACAAATGAGTCTGTTAGCGGCACTCTATGTATACAGCTAGTTTCGGATCTAGCGAACTAAACGCCCGGATTTTGATGCTTGAACTTGCGTTTGAAAGCTGTTTGCTATAGTAATACACAGAAGAAAAAAATGGGTCGGTAGAACCTCGCTGGGAGCTCCTAAGGTGGTTCGAAGAAACATTTAGAATTTCACATTTCTGATGATAGCACTCGCCCCAGAATATATATATAGGTGGCCAAAACTTTGGGATCGTAATCTACGCTTCAATACCTTTCAAACGGTGTATCACGCGTCAAAATCGGTGACGGGATTCAAAAGTTATTACTCTTTTTTTTTACCCAATCACAGAATTTAAAAAAAATGATGGAAAAGTGTGTCTGTCATTCTGTCTGTCTTTTCGCGTTAGCCCCAAATGGTTGGTACCAGGGGGGGGGGGTCAATTGCGGGCCTCGTAGAGGCCAATTAATGCTTTTTTTTAAAATAGGGGTTACCGTTTTCGAGATACGGAGCCTATCATGGTCCAAAATCAACACTTTAAATGCACTTTTTTTTTCATAGGCACCCTTACAAAATAAGTGATATCAGTAGAAAAAAAACCTTTGGGGTAAAGGGAAGAGTGACGCAAGATATCTACTCACAAAAGAAGTTATATCCATTTTGCGAGTGACTTTGTGTCACTATGGCGATAGAGAGGATACTAAGGCTCTTAATTTTATTGATTTTATTACAATGGAAACACTTCCGCCATAGTGACACAGTCACTCGCAAAATATATATCACTTCTTTTGTGAGTAGAATTCTTGTGTCACTCTTCCCTTTACCTCGAAGGGTTTTTTGTACTGATCATTTATACGCTGCGATGAGTACATGTTCTTCTTTGGAACTCACTTTACTACCACCCCCAATAAAAACTGCGAAAGAGTCACCGTGGCTCAGGCGGTAGCGCGTTTGACTACGAATCGGGCGGCCCGGGTTCAATTCCCGGCCAGGACATTGGAGACTTTTCTCGCAGTGTTCCCTTGCCTGGCGCTCTGAGGTGCACTCAGACTCTTATAAAATTTAGTACTGGAGTGTTCTTTGTATTTCTGGAGACCTTGCGAGGTAAAGGTGGTCGAACGTGGGACTGACCACCGCACCTCAGTTCATGTCATAGGTCGAGAATATGTGGAGCGTTACCTGCACATACCCCATTAGATGATAGCTTTACCTTACCATCCTTAGAAGGTCACCAACAAACTCACGCGTTTATCACAATAATTTGATCCACGAGAATATCACTCAACCTTAAGTGATAACATTTACAATAGTTTGTCGTTTTAAAACATTTTTAAAATCAGTTCCATTCTCTGAAGCTATGAGTCATTAATATTGATAACACCACAAGAAGCAGTATTATGATTATTATTTTTACAATTACAGTTTAGCAAGGACTACATTTTCCTTATGAATATTTAGAATATCTGAGAAAGGCCATTATAATCAGACCACACACCTTTAGCGTGTGTGTTTTTTTTTACAACAGCCACACCTATAGGCATTTCAGCGCAATATAGTTTGTAAACTCCAATTTTTCTACACCAACAGTACAGTGAACCAAAAACAGCTGCCATGAGATTTAAATCTTAGAGAAAAAATAGTAATAAAGTGTCATTCCATATCAAATCAACCAATCGTCTGGAACTTGAAGTCTCGGAAATCCGAAATTTTTTTGTACACAAGTACTATTGGTAAGGATAAAACATTCAAAGTTTCATGTTTTTGTCACTTTTGGGTTTTGACTGATTTTTTTTACGCGTTTTGAAATTTTTAAAAGCCCGAAACTCAAAAACGATTTGTTCTAGACAGTTCAAACTTATATATATCTTCAATGTGCTTCTAATTAGAATGTATGTGCCATATTTCATGATGGTATTTCAATGGAATCTTGTTGAAAAAAAAACTTCTAACAGAAGTACACAGCCACTTATGGATAACGTGTAGAATTAGCTTAAACGGCAGTACGCATAATGGCTTTTAGCAAAGTAAATTTAATTGGTTGCCTCCGTAACTCAGTGGTAGAGTATTGGCGTAGCATTCCGGAGATCCTGGGTTCGATCACAGCGGTCGCCCATCCTGACAGAGGTTTTTCCAAGTATCTTTTTCCTCAATCACACCAGGCAAATGCCGAGATGGCACCTTCAACATATGGAACAGCTCTTCTGGGTACCGCCAACTTCTAAGATCGTTGTGGTCCTAGAATGCTCCATCTTTGTAGGTTCTGGTCTTCGGGTAACCTTCTGGTGGAAGAATAATGGAACACGTAGGCTTGTATATCGTGCCCCGCTCCACCGTTTCGAAGATGTCGGGTGTGCTACAGATATACAAGGGAAATCTTATTGGGTGAGTGGAGGGAACATCTATTTAAATGAAACTTCTTAGTTTCAATGAAAAAAAAAGACAATTTATTTGTTTCTGCAGAGGAGCCAATTCCTGACTCCCGCAGTAAAACATTATATTGTAAATTAATACAAGAACTTTTTCTTTTCCCAATAGATATTTTTTTTCGCGTCTTGCTACTCACCGGTGTGACTAGCTCCTCCTAAGGGCTACGCCCTCGCTTTCGGGAAGTGGTATTGAAGGATTGTAGGGTAAGAATGAGCTGGTTGGATGGGCTTAGGTTTCAATTAATCTTGATTGATCTTTGATTTTCATAAATTTTCTTATCACGATGTCATAAGCATTATGCTTATAACCATATTTTTTTTTGGATCGGATGATTGTGATATGGTAAATGGGTATGAAGTGCGATACACGTCATAACACTTTGAATAACAATTGGACGAATGAGTGATTGTTCTTCTCATCTAGGGGCTTCTCTAGATGGTAATGTCAGCAGATGAGCCCAACATATAACACTTATGAGTACAGTGCAATGATGAACATGTTAGGTGAGTGAGTGATGTGACTCATGATGGATGACGAATCAAAGCTGTTTAGGTGAAAGGTGAAAATGAGAAGACATGAAGACCTGAATATGTAGCTTGTGGTTTGACTTTGAAAATTTGTTGTGCTGCCTGCTGGATTTTGAATAGGATTGTTTCTTTATTGGAAGGATATAGATTCTGTAGAGTTATAGCGATGAATTGTATGATTTGCTCTGTAGTTATGCACTGGAAGAGACGAGTCGTTGATCTTGTCTGTGTTTGATTCTGGTATGCGGAGTGGTACTACCGGCATATTGTTTTCTGCGTTTGGTTTCGCTTTTCCTTTGCATTTAAATGAGTATGTTGGGTGTTGCTCTTCGCATGTGTTGCATTTTGGTGGATTTTGAAGATTGGTGCATGACTTTGTTAGGTGATTTTCAGAGCAGTAGCCACAAATCGGTTGATCTTTACACTCATTTGCTGTATGGTCTCCGTAAGTTTGACATTTCTCACATCTGAGTGGCATCGATGCTGGTGATCTAGAAGGTTCAACATGGTATCTTCGTTTATAGATGAATGCTCTATTTCTGAGAAGGTTGTCTATTGTGAATTGATTTGTAGTGAGAATTCGGACCATGTAGCTGGGTGTTCTAATCTTCGTTATTATCCGGATGCATTTCTTGATGACGTGACCTTCGGTGGTTAGCTCTGCCTGGACTTCATCGTCTGGTGTGTCTGGTGGAACACCGCCGATTACAACAGATAACATCGGAGTTTTCCTAGGCGGTGGTTGCTGTTTTATTGATGATGAGTTGAGTGCCGTGAGCTGTGTTTGCGTCCCAAAAATTTCAAAACTGTATTTATTGCGAATGATTTTTGCTAGGTTTGGCTCTGGTGATTTGATTATGATGCCGTTCTTGGTAGGAATGATTTCACTGACATTGTCTCTTGGTACGTATTTCAGTAACTGTCGAAGAAGGCACTTTGGTGCTTGGAATCTTGTGTCATATTTAGTCAGCAGAAATGGATAGAGCGGAGTTTCTGGAGTTGCTAGTAGGTGATCTTCATAGTCAATGGATACGTTCATTGAATCAGAATCCGATGCTGAGTCACTGATGCGATGTGTTTTCTTAGCTGGTGGAGAGTGAGAACTTTGAATTGGAGACCTAGATCTTGAGCTAGTGGAGAGTTGGTCGGAGCTACGTGAGTGTTTGTTAGTGGTGCCTACAGTGGACAGTTTTGAAGTTGCTACTGATGCTGTTTTAGTTACGTGTTGTGGCAGATGATATTTTGAGTTTGATTTCGACATGGTGAAATAGTGATTTGAGGAAAGAATAAGTGAAGTGAATGATGATGGCGATGAAAAAACAATCTCTGTGCAATGACTGTCACAAAAATCTCAAGCTATCTTGTACCCTCCGACACCGAAAAATGTCCTCAGTCCTGTAATGGCCGTACACGTACTAGTCTCTTCTGTACGTTTGCTATACAGTCATCGGCAGCACGCTAACATACCATAGACAGACTAGGTTTGAGTTGTGAACAGATAAAACCTTCTTCCAGTTCTTATGCACTCAGGCATTACAATGTATAGTGAACGATTTATTTAACTTCATAATATTCTTGTAATTATTTATGTAATATAAAAATACTTTTGTATTTTAGATTAAAATAAAATGTAAATCAATTCCATAACAAAAACAAATTACTTTCTTAATAAAGAACAATAGTTTTCTATATAACAAAATTAATAATTTAGCGTTGCCATCTGTTATGCACATTTTCGGATCAGTTTTATACTTTACATATTAATATGTCAGAGGATAATAAATAATTCTGACTGTCATAATCAACATTTAGAATTAATAAAAATAATAAAATAATACTAATAACAGATCTTTTTATATGAGAGTCTGCCTCACATAGTTCTCAGCCGACTCCTTCCCGAATCTTAGTCCCTTATCTCGGCCTAAACCTTAGAAGCCTAAAGGCCATAAATAGAATTCAAATTAAAAAATATGTAGAACAAAAGTAGTAAAAACTAACCAGTCTAGCCTGATCTCTGTATTTAAAAAAAGCAGTAAGAATTATTAGTTAGAAATTATTTAGTTATAAGCTAATAAACCTACCACTTTATTACTATAATAGAGTAGTAAATGTGGTCGGTTTATTAGCCTATAACTAAATATTTTGTCAGGCTAGACTGGTTAGTTTTTACTACTTTTGTTCTACATATTTTTTTAAATTTGAATTCTATTTATGGCCTTTAGGCTTCTAAGGCAAATCGATTTTGAGTTTTTCAAGAAACAGGTTTTGTTTTATTTTATTTTTTTAAAATATGAAGATTTGCAAAATTCAAATATGTATATGACTTAAAACATCTTACTATCTGGAATCGAAAACACTGTAGATGAAGTTGTCTTCAACGCAGAATGCATATCTTTTGGAGTAATTAACGGTTGAACAGATTACTGAACGCATTACTTTATTTTCTGTAACTTTTCAGAAATTTCCTTGTTAAACCTGAGTATGAGAGAAGGAAGCGATAAAGTTCGAATTCACAGAAGGGATACGTGCTAATTTACGTAATTACGTATTAAATATTGTTTACAATGTGAAAGATTAACTAGTAACCACCATAAAACCTTATTGTAATTGTTGGGTTGGTGCGAATGAAATGTGCGCTCCAGGTGCGTCATGTCCAAAGGCCAAAAAAGTGATAACTTCTTTACCTGGTGAATCAAAGTAGTCGCCGTCTGCATCTACATGCTGTTGCCATTGCTCAGCCAACGATTTGATTCCGCGTCGAAAGGAGTCTGGAGCCTGCGATGCGAAGAAATTCTCAACTGCATGTTTCACAACCATCATCAAGAAAGGTCTTCTCTACCAAGAAGTGATCGAGATGCCGGACGAGGCGGTATTCAGTGGAAGAGATACTGGGAGAATACGGCGGGTGAGGAAGGTTTCATACTACAACTCGTGTAAAACCTGCACCGTTCTTTGCGCGACGTGTAGGCGGGCATTTTCTTGCAACATGATGACTCCATGTCTGTTGACCATCGCTGGAAGTTTGTCGGCAAGTTTGCGGGGCATTTCATGGAGTTTACCACTGTAATTATCTGCAGTGATGGTTTCACCCCGCCTGAGAAAGGCATGATGGATCACTCTCACCATATACCACCATACCAGCAACAACACCTTCCGTGAGTGGAGAAGCGACTTAGGACACCGTCCTGAACGTTGATTACGATCCAACCATTGTCCTGACTGTTTGCGAATGTCATAGCAGATCCATTTTCAATCATTCCCGCTTGTCCCTACACTCAGAGAGCTGCACATCCCCAGATGGGGATTTTTGTGGGGGAAATGTCAATTCATGTCGCACCCATGAGTCTAAACTTTTTCACCTTACTGATCGCACGGAGCCACCAACTGATAGTGATATGGTATATACCTAACTCGTCTGCCAAGGCACGGACACTTTTCCAAGGGTCCACTTCCACGGTGTTCCTGATCAGCTCATCCACACATAATATCAGGGCTCATTTTGTAATGTTGTGTCACCGGAACAACGAAATTTGAGAAAACAACAGCGAACTTGACAAACCTTCACCATTCCTGTCCCAAATGCACTGTTAATGTTCAAACAATGGAGTGTTTTTTTTCCGGCTTGCTGTGCAGAATTCCCTAGCATTTGTAGTTTGAAATTCATAAAGAAAAAACACTCGCAATTGTGTGTTCTTCATGGTGTATTTTCATACGACCCTGTTGAACAACACTGCCTCCTGATTGTCTGGGTATCCCAGGCTGTTCGCTGGACGTATGTAGAGTTTGTGACGTTAAACGCGTGATCTCAGTCGATCCCTGTGCTGTGTTGCTGAGGTACGTCAAAGCGCCGATCCTACCAGGCGTCAAAACGACCATTTCGTTCGCACCAAGCCAATGCAAGCCAACGAGGTAACACAAAAATATAATACCATTCAAGTGAAACTTTTAAGTCCAAAACAAAACAATAGAGGGTGGCATTGCATTTGAGTAGATGTAACAATATTTTATGCACATCTTTTACGTAGAATCTGTTGCAATCATGCATTTATTGAATTATTTACGTACGAATAAGTTTCAAATACAGTACACGATGAACGTTTAGTACTGAAACGAACGCTTAGTATTAGTAAAAATAAACAACAGATACAATAACAACAAAAAGTAACAAGATTTTTTAAATATATACAACCACATGAAGGTGACAATTATTTATTACAACTGCAAAATTGATATCATAGGTGCCTTGAATGTTCTGTCAGAGGTTCAAATATCGAACGTCTGTTTAACTCGTCCTAAGTGACCTTTGAATTAAATTTATTCTAGATGTGCTTGTATATACAAGGGTCACATTTCGTGTAGCCTCCCTCCCCCCCGTCTTAATTTATAACAAATCGAATACTGTTTATAGGCCTATGGGCTCAATATTTTTTTAGTGAAATAAAAAGAGAAATTAGTTTTAAATTCCAGGTAGCGCAACAGGTAACTAACTTAGATATATAATCTTGAAGACAACCTGCGGAGTGAAGATTAGTCTATATAGTTTACAGTTATCAACGAATAGATTATTACTTCAGGAGTTTATTAAAAAAGTTAGGTCATCGATATTTAATAAAAATAATAATGGGCAAAGACCATTTCCTTGCGAAGCTCCAGAATAGAAAAAAATCCCTTTCGGTAGGCCTACAGGCTGAGGTAGATCTCGAAGTTCTTTTTATTTTAAAAAATTCAAATCTCGCCTTATATGAAAGCTATCGAGAAACTATTTATTGTTTTGTAGATTATTCATCAAGAGCTGTTCAACGATACCTCACAAGACACACACACACAGATATATATACTCTTTGTTTCGCTTGGAACGCTGCCCCCAAACTCCCGTAGGGGGTTCGCCCCCAACTTCAGTGCTTTTGAGAGGATGCGCCTCCTTTATCTTAACCAAAATCTCACTGCAGCACTAAACCACCATGGTAACCATCTGCACCCTCAAACGGGGGACTCCGGCCCCAAAAGGAAGGTTTGCCCCATTTATTGTAACCTACTCTTGGTCATACACCTTCAAAGAAAATTTCGTTTTTCTACCTTCAATGATTTGGAAATTGGTTTTTTGGGGCTGCCATTTTGGATCCAAGTTGACGACTTTTTGAAAGTTTTCGTATATTGTCGTGACCTACTTGTGATGGTACAACTTCAAGTAAAATCTCATTTATCCAGCTCAAACGGTGTGCAAAATGGGATTTTGGCGATCATTTTGGATCCAAATGTTGTAATATTTCCCTAAACTACTCGTCATAATGCACCTTTATGCCAAATTTCGTATTTCTAGCTTGAACGGTGGAAAATGTTTTTATATATCCGCCATTTTGGATCCAAGATGGCGTCTTTGGATACACCATGTAATATTTTAGTAACATACAAATGATAATGTATAGTGTTACCAAATTTGATATTTCTAGCTGCAGCCGTTTAGGCTGTGTATTCTATACAACAATGGGTTCAGCGGCTATTTTCAATCCAAGATGGCGACTTTTTCAACATTTCTAATATTTTCCTGAACTACTAGTGGCAATACACCTTTATGTCAAATTTCGTATCTCTAGCTCAAACGATATGGAAAATAGATTTCTTACTTCCGCCATTTTGGATCCAAGATGGCGTCTTTGAACTCATTAGGTAACATTTTCGTAATCAAAAAGTGATGTTGTACATTTATGCCAAATTTGATTTCAATAGCCCCAGCGGTTTAGGCTGTGTATTCTATACAACAATGTGTTCGTCGGCCATTTTGGATTCAAGATGGCGACCGATGTTGCTCATTAACGAACTTAACCGAGCTATTAAGCCTAGAAGCAACATATAAAAATTTGGTTCAAATATCTTCAAAATTATGGCCGCTAGCGTGTAAAAAATATATATATATATATATATATGAGCTACGCAGGACAGTATGGAAATTATACAAGTGTATGCTCCAACAACCTCGCACCCGGAGGAGGAAGTCGAAGACCTGTACGAGGAGATCCAGAAGATTTTGGATAGTAGCAAATCGCATTACAAAATTGTAATGGGAGACTTCAATGCGAAAGTAGGAACCAAGCAGAGCAGTGACACGAAAGTGGGAAACTTTGGATTTGGCAAAAGAAACAAGAGAGGAGAGAAGTTAGTGGAATTCTCAGAAGCTAACAGACTGTTGATTTCCAATACATTTTTCAAGAAACCGCCCCAGAGGAAGTGGACATGGAAAGGCCCAAATGGGACCAAAAACGAAATAGACTACGTTCTATCAAATAACAGGGAAATTCTGCAAGACGTGTCTGTTCTCAACAGTTTCAAAATCTCGACTGATCATAGGATGGTGAGATGTAAGCTGAAACTAAATACTAGACTAGAGAGAAAGAAGCTTATCAGAGGAAAACCGCCACTTTTAGATCTGGAAAATCTAGGGAGACACAGACAGACATTCGAGATAGAACTAAGCAACAGATTTAGCGCCTTAGCAGAGTTAGAGGATGAAGAAGACATCGATAGCAGAAATAAAATACTGACTGAGATAATAAGAGAAACAGCCAAGGAGATAGCAGGTAGCAGAAAGAAAAAAGACAGCAAAATCTCAGAAGAAACTAAACTCTTGATGAAGAAAAGAAGGGAAATGAAAGATGAGGAAAATTGCATAAAGAGGATTGAGAACATAGAACTAAATAAAACCGTAAGAAAGAAAATAAGAGAGGATGTATGAAGATATAACGAAAATCTTGTTAAAAATACAATCGAGGAAAATAAGAACCTGAAGAAAGCCAAACAGCAGCTCATGATAGGGAAAAAGCAAATAATTGCAGTTAAGAGACCAGACGGGACCGTAACACGAAATAAGGAAGAAATTATAAACATATTTCAAAATTTCTACACAGAATTGTACTACTCCGAGGAAGAGCTAGGAAATGAAGATTCAGAAGAAATTGATGTTGATGTCCCAGACGTAATGAAAGAAGAAGTGGATAAAGTACTTCGAGGGATGAAGAACGGAAAATCACCAGGAGAAGATGGACTCACAGCAGAGATGTTTAAATGGGGAGGTGAAAAAATGAAAGAGGAAGTTGCGAAATTATTCTCGATGTGCCTGAGGAAGAGAGAAATACCCTCAAGTTGGAACAATGCCGTTATCATTTTGTTGTACAAGAAAGGGGACAAAGAACGCGTCGAAAACTACAGACCAATTAGTTTACTCTCAGTCCTATACAAAATGTTCACCAAAGTTATT
Source organism: Lepisma saccharinum (assembly GCA_022664845.1). Taxonomy (NCBI): domain Eukaryota; kingdom Metazoa; phylum Arthropoda; class Insecta; order Zygentoma; family Lepismatidae; genus Lepisma; species Lepisma saccharinum. The sequence continues at coordinate 63,324 of JAGDQP010008187.1, forward strand.
TTGAATCGTATTGAACGAGACTCAGATTTTAACCAGGGAAGGGAACAAGCCGGATTTCGTCGTGGATTTACCACAATGGACCACATACAAACATTGAATGAAGTTATGGAAAGGACTAATGAATATGAACTTCCACTATGTTTGGATTCATAGATTTTGAAAAAGCTTTTGATTCGGTCTCCTTGTCAGCAGTACTTAAATCACTTGAACATCAAGGCATCGAAAGTGCATACATCAGGTTACTGCGAAATATTTACTCGACTGCCACTTCTGTCATTAGACTGCATCAAGACAGTGAAAAATTTAAAGTTGGAAAAGAGGTAGTAAGGCAAGGAGATTCAATTTCTCCAAGACTGTTTTGTGCGGTCCTGGAGAGAGTGTTCCAGAATTTAAACTGGGATGAAGTTGGAATTAAAATTAATGGCGAATATCTTCATCACCTACGGTTTGCTGATGATATAGTCCTGTTTGCTTCAAGTGCAGAAGAACTACAAACCAGAATGAAAGAACTGAGTAACGAGAGTTCGAAAATAGGCCTTAAAATGAACTTAAGTAAAACAAAAGTAATGTACAACCAACATGCTGCAAAGAAGGAAGTGAAGATTAACGGAGAGACAATAGGCATAGTTGATGAATGTGTTTACCTAGGCCAGCTCAAAACATCGAATGCAAAGTTGACTGATGAAATAAATAGAAGATGTAAAATGGC